>DWMY01000955.1:0-17660 GCA_018249775.1 Heliconius hecalesia formosus | reverse complement strand
AGTAAAGTATTGCAATTTACATAAGAATTAAACAAAAACAAGATATTTAAATTTATAGATAATAAAAACTTTAGAATAATTTAAAATAAATTAGGCTACTGTAGATGTATATATAGCTAATAATATTTATACATATGTATAATACTTTATACATCATTATTAAAAGAGATTACTTGTTACTAAGTATATTTTTATAAGTAATAATTTTATTTACGTATGGCTTGGCGGTCAGAGCGCCTGGTCGGTTTCGAGGAGGCGCGGGTTCGACTCCCGCTACGTTCACATTTTTATACGTTTTCTAAATAAATATTTTACACTCTATGTATATAAATACTCACACAAACGCAAAATGATTAGTACACAAATTCCTTAAAAATAACGAAAGTTAACAGAATTCTCACACGTCTCTGAGTGTAACCAATCGTATACAAAGATCTTTTAAATGTGACAAAAATAAATTTATACTTTGACTTGCCTTTTTATAGCTTGAGCTGTATTGAGGTACACAATAGTCCATAAGTACATGAAGACACCGCAGAAGGCAGTCGTGAGTAACATGAAGGGGCTCACAATGGCCACCATAGCCAAAATACCCAACATAACCATGAAAACCTAAAACAAACATAAACGATATTATATGATATAATTAAAGTATTTCTTATAAAATATTTTAAGAATTGCTTTCTACAAATAAAAATAAATAAATTAGCTTCATGCTGTATCCCGCACACAGCAGGGTAGGCAGAGGAAACCTAATGTTAAGACACTCTATTCCCCACTTTTCGCCGAATTCTAGAGGCATTGCGTGTTAAGTTGTGGAACTCAACGCCGCGCTTTGCCTCGAAAACAGAGCGAAAAAATGCAAATATAAATTTAAATAAATACTTCATTTCATTGAGTTAGGATCGAACCCACAACCAGTCGCGTTTACAGTCACACGTTGTGCCCCTGCGCCACGACTGGCTTCGCTTTTCCATTCTTACAAATAAAGTAAGTGTCAGTTATTTTATATTCGTTTTTCTTACAGATTTTATTAGTGATTTTTTCGTATTAAGAACTAGTGTGTATAGAATATAATATTTACAGTTAGGTAAATACTTATTTTTTTTACTTTAATCTATAGTAAAAAAAACCACATTAATCAAAATTTATTTCGGCTAGACTGACTGTCATTATATTATAAGCAAGCGTCGAACAGTATTGTAAATAGTGATATTTACTTCAAAACATCTGCCATATTACGCTAGACCACTGCTTCCCAACCAGTGGTCCGCAGAAGCCTAAATATCGTCCGCGAACGATTTTAATTTTATGACTGGGGATGGTGAGGCGAAGTTTCTGTTTGATTATCACAGTAAATTTTTACTATACCTACATGCATATTGGTCTCTGCTACCAAGAATGATATAAAAGTGGTTTGATCAAGAAAAGGTTGGGAGCCCCTGCGCTAAACTTTCTCTTTTTTTTAATAATTTTTTGGTTCACATGCTAAAATTTTCGTCGTTTAACACTATAATATACTTGTAATCACACGGACGTATCCAAGGGCGACCAGCTCTTAGTTTTGGCTTTTGTAAATTTTTTTTTAGTAACTAACCTGATCTTGACTTCATTTTATAAATTGTTTATATTAATATTATAATGATTAATAACTAGTTTAAATTAAACCACTTTTAATTATTATTCATGTTAATGAGATCGTCTTATAATATATACACAGACGCGGCGCGATAGCAACATGCTCAGATATTGTAGATGGCTGATAACATTTGAATAGATTAAAAGAATCTACGTATTATATTTACAGATTGCGTAAAGTTTTTTTTAAGTTTCACACTTTTTCCCTAGCGGGTAGTGAGAGAACAGAGCGCCAAGCGCTACGGTAAATGGGTATAACTGGAGATTAAAACTAGACAAGCGCGTGTCGGGTTCAACCACCGAGGGTTTCGTAAAAAATTGCGAGGTCTAGCTTTGAGCTTTTTCTAAAACTCAGGCTTAGCTTAGCCAAAGCCCTTTCACCTGATACCTCATTTTCAAATTTGCCCTCTTTTAAGCTGTTATTTTTAGGGTTTAACCACAAATGTATAGTTTTCAGATTTTTTCTGAACTAGTACTACCTGTAGATACTACTTACCAAATTTCATAATTCTAGGTTAACCGGAAGTACCCTATTAATTTTAATTTCCTGTATAGTGTCAAAATACGTATTTTTTCCTGTTTAAGGCTATATATATATTATTGTTTAGGATTAAACCACAAATGTAAAATTTTCATTTTTTTTACTAGTACTACCTATAGATACTAGCTGTCAAATTTCTTAGTTCTAGGGCCTACCGTACCTAAGTACCCTATGCATTTTAATTCCCTTGATAGTGTCGAAATATGCGTTTTTGCTATATAAACAGCCATATCTTTTTTTAAGTAAATGTAGAATTTTTTTTAAGAAATCATGGAGCCGTAGATCTGAGTATATAGTTTAAATTTCAACTCGATTTTTCCAAGCATTCCTGAGATAAAGGTTCTTGACACACAGACAGACAGATAAAGAGACTGACGGACGCACAACAAGGTGATCTTATAAAGGTTCCTTTTTTCTTAAAAGGTACGGAACCCTAAAAATTAAAAAAAAATTTATAAAATAATTATTATATAATTATTTTATTAGGTATACCCTTTTTGATTCAAATATGAATGAATATCATAGTACTAGTATATTGTCCAGTTGAGGCCAGCCGTGGCGCAGCGGCACGAGGTGTGACTGGAAAACCGACTGGTTGTGGGTTCGATCTCCACTCGAGGAGATGAAATATTTACTTAAATTTATATTTCCATTTCTTCGCTCTGGTGTCGAGGTTAAGCGCGGCGTTGAGTTCTGCCACTCAACACGCAAAGCCTCTAGAATTCGGCAGAAAGTCGGGAACGAAGTGTGTTAACACTAGGTTCTCTCTGCCTACCCTGCTGTGTGCGGGATATAGCGTGAAGCTAATTTAATTTTATTTTTTTTAGTATATTGTAGGATGAATACTGCAATGTCATCATGTCATGGTAGTTTTGACCTTCACTTGAGGGAATCATTATGTTTTATATTTAATTCTACGTTCTGGAAAAACAAAACGTTCAGATTCGCTGGTCAACACGTAGTGTTAAATTCGGACGGAAAGTGAAGTACGGAGTGCCTTACTTAACTCTTGACAAAAGGTTCCTTCTGCCTACCAAATGATATTCCATAGTAACATATATAAAAACTTCTGAGTAAGTTTTGACTTGTATACAAAAAATCATTGATAAGTTTTAAGCCTAATATAACTATCACTTAACCTCGCGAATTAAGTGTTCCACATCCTTATAACGAGTTCATGTCAGTCAACATTGATACGAATTAAGCAAAACCGTGTTAAATACATAATTCAAGATATTAATAGAAATAAATTCTTTAAGTTTAATGAAAACAACAATAAACATTAAGATATTTTTTGCATGAGAGTTAACGCCATATTAATTCAAGCAATATAATAATAATTCATTTTGCATTCCATTGATTTCATTATAAATTCTGGAATGGAAATATTCTATTTGTTATAATTTTTTTTAATACATAGCTTGATTATTAATGCTTACTTGTATGCTATCTAAATACATTTTGGGTAAAATTTCATCAATCACACCCATATCTTTGGAAAATCTGTTGAGAATACGACCGGAGGGGTTGGTGTCGAAGAAGCGCATGGTTGCCGACAATATATTGCTGAACATTTGGTTGTGCAACCTGATAGAACTGCGCATGCACACCCATAAGAACTGCATTGACCTGAAAAACTCAAAGATATAAGAAACACGAACATAAAAATAAATAATGTATGATAGTGGCTCTTGAAAATATATTTTATCTACTCAATGAGGTTAAGAACATTTCTCGGATAATGGTACAAGGCCTAGCTGATTGTTGTTGACACATTTTTACACAATAGACACACATATCTCTGACAACGTTTATCTAGCGGAAATCTTAGATTTAGATAGGGGCGTGTGAACATGAGAGAGGCCGCGTAGTTGCAGCGACAGAACGTCTTATTTTAAACGCGACAGTCGTGGGTTCGATTCCCGCTCGGGGGAATGATATATTCCCACTCTGGTAGGCGGCGGCCAGGTCGGCGTAGTGTCAAACACTGGGTGCTGCCTACCACGCTATGTTGCGTGATATAGCGTAAATCTAAGCGTGTTTACCTGCCAGTAGTAAGTAGAATACATCCAAGAATAGTTATAGCCCAAATGTAAATATAGAAACTGTGGTCGATTGGTTGCCTTGTTTCTTCTGTTGTTGTTAAATTTTTCACTGTTAATGCAGTTTTAAGCATAGTATCAATAATTGATAGGTTTGTGCTCATCGTTGTTGTATCTAGACCGTCGGTCGGAGAGTCTGTTACCATATCAGAGACGAAATCAGTCACATTACTCGCTAGTGTCGCATTTATGTCGGTATTCACGCTTCTTAATACGACATGTTTACTTTGTCTCGCTTCCACTGTATTCATCCTGAAATGAGACGTTTAAATTTTATGTCAAAACATTAAAATAGTAATATATATAAATTTTAAAAGGAAATTATAACTAGAATCGATATATTTTTTTCTGACTGAATGTCTTATTGTAACAAATTTGAATGAAACACTTGAGATACTAGATTTCTCATTATATTCTTTTAGGTTCAATATATTTTATTATCACTTTAAAAAAAAAGAAAAAGAAATATATACTTATATCAAAGTTCAAATAAAAACAAAATTTACCAGTAGGTAAGCCACAGATCGCCTGCTGAGGTGACAACTTGAGCAAGGACAATAGATAACAGTGTAAAGAACAAGAAAGTCCAGCTTCCTCCGGCCCGGAAATATTTCATATAAACAGAACCGGATACCTTACCTAAACAAATAGAAAAAACTCTTTTAAAATATTAAATTATATTAAAAAATATTTATTATACGACTTGTGTTTATACATATTAACAAGTTGTTCAGCCAGATGGTGATGAATCATTCACATGCTGTCATATTTAATATTATTTAAGTGTATTTAGGGAAAAATGGTTGATTCTTTCAGTATCGTTATCTATACTGTTACACACTTTATAAATCATAATTTAAATCTAATGAGATTTTATTTGATTTTGCTTGCGAATTTTGTTGCCGTGTCATTTTTCTGACACGTTTTTCTTTCTGTTTAGTTATTTCATATCTATTTATGTAAGCGGTAGGTATGCGCACACGATAAACGCGGTTTTCCGCGTAAGTCTCGATTCCGCATGTATTCCTATTATTCAGTAAAAGTCCCATAAAAATCGATTCTGATGTTCCGGAGATTAGCCCGGACAACATGTATCAATATCGAGTAAATGACTGTATGCAGACATTCTATTCTTATTAATATGTATATATAGATACTCATATGCGAGTTATATTTTATTTTCTTTTTATGACATCTATATCTCTATATCTATCCCTTAACATGTTTTGCTTTGGTTGCTAAAAATGACATCCAATGTTTGACAGTTACAAACAGAATCGTTTGTATGAGAAAAGAAAACTGTTATTTCCCTTTCAATTTTTTTTTCTATAAGAACCTTTGTCCCTTAAGTAAATTATGGAAGAATAGCTCAATTGGCCGAGAAATTTTCGAATTTTGCGATTAGCAACACATTTTTCAGTTCATTATCATTTATATAGATGTTTTGATCAGAATTGGTAATTGTATATACATATGTGCAAATATGCCATTATGCATATTATCCTATTATTTGGTTTACACCAATTAAAAGTTCATATAATATATTTATTTTTGTACAAATAATATTTATTAGCGTCTCAAAACAATAAAACAATACATCAATATATTTTTATTGTACTCTTTTGTGCTGTATTATTGATTTTGCAGTGTTCCAGTTCGATCCTCACTCGGGGGAATGAACTATTATTTAATTAATATTTTTTAATTTTTTTCGCTCTGGAATCAAGACAAAAGACCGACGCTTAATTCCGCCACTCAATACGCATTGTCTGGAATTGTCGGAATATTCGGCGGAAAGTGGAAAACGTAGTGTCTAACACTAGGTCTCTCTGCCTACCATGCTATATGCGGGATGTTATTGCGTGAAGCTAATAAAAAAAAATATTACTATATCATCTGTAGTGACTGATGAAGCACACAGAGGTTGTTTACTGTAGACAATTTTGCACATTTCTGTACACACACACACAAATTGGGACCATGACTCGATATCAGATTATGTATGTATATTATAAGAACTAAATTTTAATATTTCAAAGATAATTCTATATATATATATATATATATATATATATATATATATATATATATATATATATATATATATATATATATATATATATATATATATATATATATATAAATCAGATATTAATCAGACTAATTTGATAATCTATTTAGGATATCGAAAAAGGTGACTTGGTTCATATCTATTTATACAAGGATTTGCGTTTTGCATAATTAGTATTATAAATCAAAGTAGGCATGTATCTGATTACGTCAATTGTTATTAATCAGCACTTACTCGTACATATATGTATCTATATTAATAAAATCTATACAAATATAATAAAGCGAAAGAGTTTGTTTGTTTGTTTAAGTACTAAGATCTCTGGAAGTACTAGTTGAATTTACTATTTTTATATGACAGCTATGTATGTACTATAAAAACATTCAGTTTCATTAGTTCTAAAGCAAAATCCGCAACACCCTATATCTATCTTTTATAAATAAGTTACACTAATGCATTTTGTGTCAAAAAATTATTGTAAATGGCAAGGTGATATATCAACATTTTATTTTTAAAAAAGTTATTCCATCATCAAGGAAATTGAGCTTTGGCGTGTATAGCATGTAAATAGGACGTATAGTTTGTTAATGTTAAATTAAAATAATTCTCTGTTTACGGCCACAAAACTAGGTTCAAGTCCCGCGGGCACTCTCGCCGCCGATGATATCCTCTCAAGTAACATAGTGCTTGCACTTTTTCAGAATTAAGAAAAATCATTATATACATGCAATGCGCATTATGCAATAATATTTTTGCCAATATAGCATAATAAAATAATTATAGGTAGTTTGCGGGCGAAGCCGCGAGTGTGCCGCTAGTAACGGTATTCGTATTTGTACAATGTATGTATATTCTATATATATATCTATATATTTACAATTTCTAAGCAAAGACGTTGGTATAATTTAATTAAATATTTTATTATACTTGTATTACCAAATGTCAGCTTTTACGTATTTTATTAGATCCAAAAAAAAAATTAATATTAAAAAGTCGAAAATATTAAAATCAAAATACTCAAAAGCATTATAACGCTGACATAACAAAACATTATTCTCCAGTATACATATATATTTCAATTCCAGTTGACCTATTGTGGCGTAATTGCAAAATGTACTCGCAATTGTTGAGAAGTTAATTCTTAACAGTTAATTATTTATATTCCTTTATACTTGTTACTCATACTATACTAACATTTCATATCAATATTTCATAAAAAAAAAAACAATATTTCAGTCATATCTCAAGTA
This sequence comes from Heliconius hecalesia formosus, assembly GCA_018249775.1. Taxonomy (NCBI): domain Eukaryota; kingdom Metazoa; phylum Arthropoda; class Insecta; order Lepidoptera; family Nymphalidae; genus Heliconius; species Heliconius hecalesia. The sequence continues at coordinate 10,058 of DWMY01000955.1, read as the reverse complement.
TTATTAAAGTGCGTCAGTCAAAGTGGGTCATACATGCATACATATATTAATAGGCATCTATATTCTGTAAATATGTACGCAACTGTCGAGAACCTATACTAATTACACAGGATCAAGTTACTTACGATTTCAGGAAAAGTTTTTGATACAATTTAATTATGTTTGAAAATATTTTTAAATTATATTTCAAATATAATGTAATATGTTAATATGAGGCCAGTCGTGGCGCAGCGGCACGAAGTGTGACTGGAAACCGACTGGTTGTGGCTTCGATCCCCACTCGAGAAGATGAAATATTTACTTAAATTTATATTTCGCGGCGGGCGGCGTTGAGTTCTGCCACTCAACACGCAGTACCTAAAGAATTCGGCAGAAAGTGGGAAACGGAGTGTCGTAACACTAGGTTCCTTCTGCCTACCCTGCTGTGTGCGGGATACAGCGGGAAGCTGATTTAATTTGATTTATGTTAATATTATTGTATAAATAATGCACAATCGAGCAATACCAACTTTTTATAATAGATATGTATCTGTTATCTGTTTGTCTACCGCTCTTCTGTTTTATCTGTCTGTCATTAACAGTATTATCTATTAGTGTATGACTTATTATATAATTAAGAATAATGATATGGAAGAAATATAGAAGATAGTAGGTATCCATAGAAGGATTGATGGCATGTTCAATGTTTATCATATGTGATATATTAGAATAAATATTTTAGTAATTTTTTTATAATATTTTTTATAATTGATTTGTTAATTTAAAAATATAAATTGTAATAAATAATAATGGTTATAGCACAGGGGAACATCCTTGAAGTGTAACTCGACGATTCCCCCATTCGGGGAAATGAATTATTTCCATTTTCTCGCTCTGGAAAGACTTGCGCCGACTAGATTCATCGTGTACATTATTTAAAATCATATAATTACCCTTTTCCATGAGCTCGGCGGTCTCCTCTGGCTCGTTTTCATCCTCCGCCATATCCGCGGTCGTGCTCACACTTGTACGAGACTAAAATTAAATATATGTAAATAATAACAAAATTGTTTGTGCTATTTATTCATACTATCTCTAGTATACCAATGAACACAAAACACACAAACAGTAGACGTACACCCGTTACCATGGCAACGTGTATATCACTTATACTAAAACTGTACATTGTCAAACATATACATATGTATCTTAAATAAATTCATCATAATAAACGAACTGTAAATAAATTATGAAAATGAACAAATAAATAATAATGTATGTATATTATTATACTTAATTCCTCTTAATTTTATTTAAATCAATGAAAATTTTAAATATATACATATAGTATCATTATTGATCTTCTTCCATTCAATCTGCTTTTATTGGCTGTAGTTATTTTCAATACATAGTAGGTATATAAATGAGCTTCTTTATATTTTTTTATTTTCATAACGACAATGTACGTGGATGTTAATATGTATTTCAATAGAAGGTAATTAGTTACCTGAACGGATATAGTACGTTGTCTCTGTGTCTGAATACGAACGACTTCGGCTTCAGCTTGTTCGGGTTGCTCTTCTTCTTCTAGTAACTCTTCGAACAGTGGTGTCTTTGACAATTCTTCAAAACTGCCTTCGGACTCTAACTCTCCCTGTTGACAGTTATTTTTTATTTTTATTTTTTTTTAGCTTCTCGCTGTACCTGCTATATGCAGGATATCAGCGTACGCAAGAAGAACCTGGGATCTTGATCTTAAGATACTTCCTTTTCCCACCGAATTCTGGAGGCAATGCGTGTTGAGTGGAAAAACTCAACGTTGCGCTTTGTCTCGTTACCAAAGCAAGGAAATGAAAATATTCAATATTTAATTTTCTCGAGTGGGCATCGAACCCGAAACCCGTCGCGTTTACAGTTCCACGCTTTTAACCCTGCCCTACTACGGGCCTGTAGACACTTATTTGTTATAATATTGCACTAATTTCTCACGTAAAGAGATGATGTTATACGAGTTTAGCCTATATTGTTTAAAGATTAAGATAACATTTTATTACGAATCATTTTTAAAATTCTGCTATCAAAAATGTTAAGACAATTTGTGAGTAAAATATATTTAAATTTTTATGGTTCAGTAATTTCCAGTGTCTTCATTATATACCTGTTAGTAGATACTTTTATCGCTTCACTCAGCAAATACCTACTACCTACCAATAATAATTATAATTAATTAACAAATTTTCCATATATAAAATACAATGTTTAAAAAAAAAATGTATTGTAAAAATGAAACAAATTTGTACCGAGAACGAAATATCTGCTTCAATCCCTTTAAAACAAGGAAGATCACAAATTACACATTAAATCACGAGATAAATCTGTTTAGCTGTATTATAAAATTATTAAACTGACTTTGATAAATAATACATGAGCCTTGAAAAGTTCTAGATTAACTATTATTGTATGTAAGTAGATTACATTACCTTGTTTAAGCTAGATAAGATTTAACTAAACTCACTGGAAATATCTTAAGGCAATATCAAATATAGTAAAATCTGTTTTTTAGGTAATAAACATATCTTAGATGTTTTACCTACAATAAAAGTTAAGTAAGTTGAACTCGATTTATCAATTATGATTCTATTCCTCTTTTATGCCTGCGGTTGGAACACTCCGTTACCATTAAGACACTACCGATACTCATTCTCCGCCGATTTCTGGATACAATGCGTGTGGAGTGGTGTTCTATCCCTTGTAGATATATAATTTTAACAATGTAAAAAACAAGTTTAGATATATGTATCACCTATTTATAGTTCAATAACGTTATTAAAACTAACACAGAATGATATAAAATAAAATAATAATGTAAATTAACATTTTCATTAAATTTGCCATAAAAGAATTTTAAATCTTCTAATTTGAATCTAAAAACAACATTATTTATTTACTGTTTTTCATTTCTTTTTAAGCATTGCTTTAAATTTTAATAACTTTATAAAAAAAGAAAAGTTTATAGTATTTCTATTATGAGCAGAATATTATATTCCGTCTGTATTTAACGAGAAAGCAATCTTGTTATGCCAAGTTATCGCCTCCGAAAGGTTAATAATAAATTTCTTTTGAGTGTGTCTATAATAAAATTTTACAATATATTCTAAGTTTGCCACTACACAAATTTCAAAAACCTGTAAAACAATACTACCAAGTACCTAAAGCCTATTATACTGTTCAGAAATATTTACTGAATACTTATTTAGAAAACTACTTATTTAGAAAACGTCTAAAAAATTTAACATAGCGGGACTCACACCCGTGCCTTCTGGAAACCGACTAGAAAGGAAAGGATCTTTCCTAAGTTTGGAATAACACTTTAAAAATGTAAAAAATATTTACTTAATGTTATCCAGTATGTATGGAATTAATATCAATTGAATCTCATGGAGAATAGCTGCCATTCTATGTAATAATTAAATTGTAACATTGACATTGAAACGAGCAACTGTCGAGTTTCTTGCCGCCTCTTCTCGGCAGAACTGACGTCCGAGCCGGAGGCAGCTCTATAGTTCATTCGACGATTCAAAAGTGCTTACAAAAATCTATTTAAATCAGGCCATTAAATATTTAAAAAAATCTATTTGAATTAAGAATATAATGAATTTGAATTTTTACTTATTCATAATTTCCGTTGTTATGTTAGGGATGTACACAGCAGAATCTACTGTGCGGAGAAAAAAATGTGAAGGGGTTGAAAGAGAACTGAGAACCATTAAAAAAATATTTTTAACCAGCACTTCTAAAAGTAATCTTGGCAAATTCTCACCTATTAACCGAATAATAAATCTATATAACAATCTATCCGATCATGACATTGATATCTTCCATGATACACTTATTGATTTTAAAAAAAAAATTACCACAAATTGGGTTGTAATAGTTAACCTGTAACTGTAACTCCACTCACTAAGTAAATAAATACATACATTTAATACTACGTTATTATTATTGCTCATTTAAAGATTTTTTAATCTCCATGAATTCTAATTGCATTATGTAATTTATTATGTGGCTTATTGTATTATTCTAATTGTATGAATTGTCTCTTTTTAAATAATGATTGGTTTTTTGTTTTAATAATTATTTCTTTTAACTGTTTTTAATTGTAATGTCTAACTGTACTTAATTGTAATTTTATTTATTTGTAATTGTAATTTATTTGTAATTTTAATTATCTGTAATTGTAATTTATTTCTATTTGTAATTATTTGTAATTGTAATCATTTGTAATTTAATTTAATTTATTATGACTGGTAATTAATCGGGATTATTTTGTGAATGCTGTACATATCTGTAATTGATATTTGTAACAGAACCAGACCCATATATGAATTTTCTTTTAATATTCCAAGTTACATGTATTGTTGATGTGTCAATAAATAAATAAACCATGATTTCCCTATATTCATACAGAAATATTATAGAAAAGTATTTAACTTTTCTTAAAGATAGAAAAGTATCTAACTTTTGATTTATTTTTATTCGGGCTACAATTCATCATCTCATAAAAAAGATAATTAAATCCCATATTATTAATTATATCGCATATGATTAGGGCTCTGAAAGATTGTTTAATCTTTTAATAAGTAATTATATCTTTTGTAAACATTAATATGTTTACAATAACTTTATTATTAAATGGCCATAGCTGCTTATCTAAAATAGTGATGTATCATATGGAACGATGAGTCTACCAATTTTAATTTATAAATATAATAATTATTATACACAATTTGCGGTGAGGTGACCCACAAAATCCTAATAAAAGATTACTATCATTAACATTACTATCCCATACGATCGATATATCTCTGTATGATGGCTGTAGTAGATAAACGTCAATCTAAATAATATTATATAAAGGCCAGTCGTGGTGCAGCGGCACAAAACGTGACTGTAAAACCGACTGGTTGTGGTTTCGATCTCCACTCGAGGAGATAAAATATTTACTTAAATGTACATTTCCATTTCTTCGCTCTGATGTCGAGGCTTAGCGCGGCGTTGAGTTCTGCCACTCAACATTCAATGCCTCTAGAATTCGGCAAAAAGTGGGGAACGCAGCATCTTAACACTAGGTTCCCTCTGCCGACCCTGTTGTGTGCGGGATACAGCGTAAAGCTAAAAAAAATATTATCTAAAAACTATGGCTGCTGTTACTTACGTTCCCTAAAATGATGATTTTATCAGCGGATTTCAGGTGATGCAGTTGGTGGGTGACAAGGATTCGGGTCGAGTGTCGAAGCAGTCCCATTACGCATTCCGACACTAAATGCTTGCCGACGTGAGTATCGACGGCTGATAATGGATCGTCGAGAAGGTAGATGTCAGCCTGTTGATTAATTATAATAAATATTAAATTAATTCCTTTAATTACGACGAGGCCAGTGGCGTAGCACAGGGGCACAAGCGTGTAACTGTAAACGCGACAGGTTGTGGGTTCGATTTTTACACGAGGAAATTAAATATTTAATATTTTCATTACTTCGCTCTGGTTTCGAGGCAACAGCGCGGCGTTGAGGTACGCCACTCAACACGCAATGCCTTTAGAATTCGCCAAAAAATGGGGAGAGAAATGTCTTAACACTGCGTTCTCTCTACCTACCCTGCTAAATGCGGGATAAAGCGTGAAGCTGAAAAAAAAAGAACTCGTAAAACGTATGTATTAAGTGAAACACAATCATACCACATGTGTTATTTGAGCCACATAATGATATGCGCATCTCATATTGTAATGCATAAGCGTTTTAAATTTTACATTCGCTATTGTTTATATTTTTTTGTTTTCATATGTACAATATATACATGTATATGGTAATAAAGCTAACAACTGTGAAATTGTAACGAAATATGTATATTTAATATCGTTAAGCGCGTCTCATTCTGGGTTTAAGTTTACGAAATTTATAAAAAATTAGCTTTACACAGTATCGCCCCCACAGCAGGGTAAGGGAAGTTAGTGTTAACACACTCCGTTCCCCAATATCCGACGAATTCTGGAGGCATTGCCTGTTGAGTGGCGGAACTCGACATCGCGTTTTACCTCGACACCCGAGAGAAGAAATGAAAATATAAATTTAAATAAATATTTCTTTAAATTTATAGTTATTAGTCATCATTTAAAATGAGTATATACTAGATTTTATAATATTGCAAAAATGCTACCGTACTTATCACCTATTTGCCTCGCATCTACTAACAAGTACTTATATGTAGCTGTCGATTACTCATAATTCATGATATATTTATAATTATTTTTTTTAAATTTGAGGCCAGTCGTAGCACAGGGGCACCAATTTACTAGTTCTGGGTTCGATCCCCACTCGAGAAAATGAAACATTAAGTTAAATTTATATTTTCATTTGTTCGCTCTGGTTAAGTCTTGGTGCGGCGTTGAGTTCCGCAATTCCACACGAAATGCCTCCAGAAAACTGGAAAGGGAGTGTCTTAACACTAGGTTTCCTCTGCCCACCCTGCTTTGCGCTGTATTTAGCGTATAGCTGATTAATTTTAAACGTATATCGATCGTATTCGTATGTCATGTATGCTCTGTACATATACACATGACCAAAACCTATTATTTAATAATCCTTCTATAAAACATTAATCAAAAATATTAACGTGTTTAATGATATAAAATATGAGACATTTATAAAGTTAATATTTTTAACACATTTAACAATAAGTATATTTTTTTAAAATCAAATGGTAATTAGTAAATATTGCTTACGTTTCTGTAACAAGCACGGGCAAGGCCAATACGGGCGCGTTGTCCGCCACTAAGACTTATACCACGTTCACCAACTAGTGTAGAATCTCCATATGGTAGTTGCTCGAAATCGCGGATCAAAGCACACGCTGTTACTACCTGCAAACATTACAAAGAGATTTATAACCTGTTTTGGTTCACCTGACGCCGTCGTGGTACAGTAAACGCGATAGTTGTGAGTTCGATTCCCACTCAGGGGAATGGATTATTATTTATTTATATTTTTCTTTCCACGCTCTGGTAATAAGGCTAAGCGCGGCTTTGAATCCCGCCACTTAACATGCAATGCCTCATCCGGCGGAGAATGAGGAACGGAGTTAGCACCAAGTTCCCTCTGGCTACCACGATATAGGTGGTATTAGCGTGAAGCTGAAAAAAAAACATCCAATATCCGTAATAGATTAGAGTAGAATATAATTATTCAGAAGCAATATCATCTTAAGTATTTAAAGATAGATACATAGGTATTTTACATAAAATATTATAAATCTTATAATTTCTATTGATACTTTTTAGTACTAGAACATACTTAATTATAATTGAGGAAATAACAATACACGTAAACCTAACGAATGCGGGAAATGTGCATGCGTTTGTATTGCAACTTCCTAAAAATAATTTTCTAACAATAAAAACTATTTGAAATATAAAAAAAAAATATTATAATATTTTTTTAATATTTCTGTAAATATACTATTTAAAATATATAGAAAGAATGTTATTTAGGTCGTCGACAGTGTCGTGAGTGTATTGCGAACAGTTGACACAAGCGTATGGCTGTAACGCGACGGTTGTGTGTTTGATTTCGGAATTAATTAATATTGATTAATATTTTCATTTCCCGCTCTGGTACCAAACCAAAAGCGCAGCGTTGAGTTCCGCCACGCAACACCTAATATAAATCAACACTAATGCCTCGAAAATTCGATGGAAAGTGGGGAATAATAGCATATATATAATAAACTAATAAGTTATATGACAAACAGGAAAAAGCTCTTTAAATCATTGTGTAGCTTCTAAGGCAAAGGACATGACACAGATACATGAGCACATAAAGTTCATATAGAAGGTTATATACATAATCTACACTAACTACTAGATAATATTATAAAGCTGAAAAGATTCAACGCAAACAAGAGCAACCAACAATTGAACACGCTCTCAGGAACTAGGGGTTGAGAAAAAATATTGATATATCAAATAAAAAATAAATAAATCAGCTTCACGCTGTATCCCGCACACAGCAGGGTAGGCAGAGGGAACCTAGTGTTAGACACTCCGTTCTCCACTTTCTGCCGAATTCTGGAGGCATTGCGTGTTGAGTGGCAGAACTCAACGCCGCGCTTTGCCTCGACACCAGAGCGAAGAAATGGAAATATAAATGTAAGTAAATATTACAACTCCTCGAGTGGGGATCGAACCCATAACCAGTCGGTTTTACAGTCACACTTTGTGCCCCTGCGCCACGACTGGCCTGATATATATTATCATTGTAGATATAATAAAATATCAATAACTACGTCAATATAACGGAAAAATATCGTTATATCGGCTCGCCCTTCGTTTTTTGTTTTTTCCAACGGAATATGATAAGATTTTTTAAAATCCATAACCAAAAAATCTTTAGTATAGGATAGACAGAGCCTAGGGTAAACATGAAAATATATATAATCTTCAGAAAATATATGATTAATTTTTTAGTACATTAAGAATAAAATATACTCAAAATGTGCTATTTCACGACACAATCATAAATTATGCTAATTTCGTAACAAAAAGAATTTAAAAAAAAATACTAACTTTTGCATGTTAATTATTGAATATCAGACCGGAAAATGTTTCAATGTTTTTTTTAAATATTTTGCGAAAAATAAAAATGTTGAAGCTTTTAAATGTAAAATTAGTTACTTATCGTTTTAATTGACAAAATAAAATATATTCAGTAATAATAGAGTAAAGCATAAGGCGTTGAGTTCCGCCACTCAATACACCATACCCCCAGAAATCGGCAAAGTGGAGAGGGGAGTGTACTACTACTCACTACTACGTTTCCTCAGCCACGTACTAGGTTTCCTCAGCCTTAACACAAGACTCCCTCTGCCTTAACACTAGACTTCCATCTGCCTTTCCTACCACGTGCGGGATACAGCGTGAAGCTGAATTAAAGGGTAATAATACTGACCTTCTTATAGCGAATACGGTCATATGGCAGACCAAATAAAATATTCTGACGAACGGTCGCCACGAACAGCCATGGCTCTTGACTTGCATATGAAATCCGCGCTCCACCGGCCGACATGGTCCCTTGTGAAGGTTGTATTTCACCCAAGATGACATGCAACAGCGATGACTGTTGAATAGAAACATATAATTAGTGTCAACAGACTAGTCAATTGCAAATGATTTTTTTTAATTAGACATATAAAATAATTAAAAGGGGGCCAATCGTTGCGCAGGGGCACAAAGTGTGACTGTAAAATCGAGTAGTTGTGGGTTCGATCCCCACACGAGGAAATTAAATATTTATTTTAATTTACATTTTCATTTCTTCGCTCTGATGTCCGAGGCAAAGCGTGGAGTTGAATTCCACCACTCAACACACAATGCCTTCAGAATTTGGCGGAAAGTGGGGAACAGAGTGTCTTAACACTAGGTTCTCTCTGCCTACCCTGCTGTGTGGGACGCAGCGTAAAGCTGACATTGTTTTTAATTTTGTTAGAGTAGTAGGTCAAAATCAAATCAAAATCAATAAACAAAAACAAAATGTTATTGACGTTACTATGACGATGCATAAGATAAAAGAATTTTGAATTGGTGAATACATGGGATGAAATACGGCAATAATTTCGTGTCATGTAGACTTATAATTTATAACCACTTTCAATACTTTTTTAACGTTAATTTAGTGGATATTTGTGAAAAAGAAAGAGCTTAACTAACACCCCTATACTTTTCTAATCACATTGTCGTGTTCACTTTGAATATTTATTTATTTTTATTTATTTATTAGGAAGCCAACGTTACATACTAAGACCACAATAATTTACAAACATTTTTAAATATTTTGTTACAAAGTATGTCTCAATTATAGGCTAACTTTACATGAGTATTCAAGTTGTTGCTCACATAAAAACTAATGAAAAATAACTTTTTAACTAAAAAAAAAAAAAAAAAAAAAAAAATTAAAAAATAAAAACACAATTACAAAAAAAAAAAAAAAAAAAAAAAAAAAAAAAAAAAAAAAAAAAAAAAAAAAAAA
>DWMY01000954.1:0-17678 GCA_018249775.1 Heliconius hecalesia formosus | reverse complement strand
TATATTAAATAGCTGTTTGACTTTAAAATTTGGCAAATCCTAAAGTGCGTGAGTATGGCTGTTTGTTCCACTTTCAAGCAAGAACTACTGAACGGATTTAGATGGAACTTGATAGTTATATAGCTGATAATAGCAATAGACTACAATTTATGAACAAATTTTGTATGATTTGACTATAGCGGGCGAAGTTTGAGTCGAAATTGATATGGAATATATAATTAAACAATTAAAAAAATATAATTATTCATATGAATTTTATTAAATGTAGGATTATTAGTTTTAAAATATATTAACTACATATTTTAATATTGTAATATAAATTTGCTTTATCGAAATAATATAACTATTTTGATATAAATTTGTATGTACATACTTATATACCATTATGAACGAAGCCTTACAGCATTAAGTTTCAAAAGGCAAAATAATGATGACTGACTAGGAGCAAAAAGTATATGGATAGACTACGCGGAATTTTCTATAAAGTACCAGGCAAGCAGAAGTCGAAGGGAGTTCGCGCCAGCGCGGTGCGCGGTGGCCAACTTAGTGGGAAAGCGGAAGTGCCGAGTTTTCCCGCGCAACCTACATCTGTTACTACCCAGTTATAGCCACACTTCCGGCCCACAATGGAACCCAGGGAATGCGTTCATCTATTCAGCCTTTAGAATACTTTGAAATACATCTTCATTGTAACGATCGTACAAATCATTCCGTAGCGAGCATTTTTTTTTATTACAAACTTCTACGGACACGGAAAAATAGAAATGTTTACTATTATTCCATCAGATATGGGGAAAAGCGTTTTTTTCTTTCGCCAGTGATTTGGCACACCGCCAACTTTAGCGTTTGCGCCATCAATACAGCCGTGTTCGGTCAAAAACGAGAGGTCAACGATAAATATTAGGAGATAGCATGCTATTGTAAGCATCCGATAGAAATAAAACGGAAAACTGCACTTCAAAGGGTAAACAGAGCCTCTACGATCTATATTAAAATGACTTTTCAACTAATTACCACCACCATGCGTAGAGTATTACATTTCCCGCGCAAAAATAGTACAGAGCCGGCTTTTTAAATGGAGCGAAATGTCGCATGCGGTGTTTGAGCGTGTGTGCGGGGGTGGGGGCGCGGAGCGGGGGGTCGGGCGGGTGCGGGGTCGGTCGGGGGTGGGGGTCCGTTGGGGGTGCGGCGCCGCCGGGGCGCGTGCCGTCAGCGATCGATACCGGTCAACGACCCGCGGCCGGTGCATTGGCAACCCCTACCGCGTGCGAATTTAACCCACATTTCGAGGTGATTGCGCGCACCGGAACATCATCGCGCAGGTCATGTCTGCGGTACTAGACCGTCAATTTGGTTTTATTCTAGTTATATTGTGTTTATTAACGTTGTTTTTCGATAGTAAATTGTTTAAAAACATAGCTAATATTCGATTTTTGTTTAATATATTTATTTATTTAAACGTTTAGTTTCGTCTAAGTTTAAGTCATTTCATAGAAGTATTTTTACTTGTATAGATAGATAGATAACTTTATTAAATTAGCAAATTATTTATAATAAATATTATTTACAACATTTTATAATTCAACAACGATACACTTCTATACAATAAAAATCTTAACAAAACACACAAAAAATCTCAAACGATCAAAATTAAGGTTAGCTAGCTCGCGTTGAGGAAAACAGTTTTTCCTGGTGTTTCCCGCGGCCATTGCACTCGGCTTACATAACACCAGGGCTACAGCGGTAACGAGGAGCTCGCACAGACGCAGGGGCGTAAGTCCGCGACCCCCGCAACCTGAAACGCGCTTTACTCCCTTATAATAGGCTTGTTATTACAACGACACGCGGTTAAGCCGCGTAGTGATTAATGATGTCTTTAGGAGTGCGGCCGGAGGGGAGGCCGGGGTTGATCGAACTGAAATTTTAGCGTTCAATGCCCACCTGACGTTTGTTTTTACTATACAATCACTATTGGCCTCAGTTCACCGAAGTAGTTTAGGAGCTATCCAAATAGCTAGACAGACTTACACTTTAAAAATGCACTCGCGGTCTATTTAGAATGCTGTTGAATTTAGGGCAGGAGACGTTCTTTGAGACAATTTGACATCCACATTGAAAATGTGGTCTTGATATAAGTGCATCTAGGTCGATTTCCCAGTTTTAACCGCCGGGTGGTACTCCCTTACGGTTTCGGCGAAATGGCTGGGCTGGCACGTCCACTTAAATAATTAGAGACCTTGTTCCAATAGTAGTAAATGTTAATTTCGTTTATGGTAGAGTAACGACTTGATACTTTGTGAGGGCAGTGAGTGACACGCGGCGTTTCGAGAGAGCTGCGCGAGAGAGAGGGAGCAGGCAGATGAGCACTCCGGGACCGACCGCCCGAACTCATCTCGAGACATGTTCAAAAGAAAGAGAATTGGTGAAACGGGTGGATATTTTAGTATATAGCTTTTTACGTGGCAAAGGCTGGTGTGTTGTGAATGTCAAATAACCATGGCACTTTATCTTTATCACTGTGGTGTTTAAGCAATTTAGTAATTTCGCGAAGAGTTGTTTAGACTTACTCTTTACACAAGTATGTTTCCATACTTAAAAGTAGGATTTTCTTTCTTTTTTAATTACAACAAAGGATCTAACAATATATGTTTAAATATATTGCAATTGAAATTACAGCTTTTTTTTTAGCTAAAAGTAAAACATTTTTTTTGGTTGCAATATTTAAAAAGGATTTTAGTATTGATTTCAAAATTCAAAGCATCTTTCAATAAATAAACAAGGAATATTTTGAGTTTCCTTTACATTGGCCCTTGAAATGAGCCTCAACTTTTAAGTTGAGACACCTTATAATTAGTCAGTCGAAGTCAAGTTACAATAACAACCGTTGTAGACGAATTTTGCTCAAACTTCATGTCTTGTTATTATAGAACGCGACTGGAATGTCATTTTATTGATATTTACATTTTATTTTGAATGTTATTATTTTGAATGAATCAGCACATGATACTGTTGTTTAGGAGTTTAACGACCGTAAGACGTACATACATATGTTGGAAGTGTAAAAATTAGCACTTGCTCTGTACCATTATATGTAATAATGCATCGTACAACGCGCGCCAACCTCTGCATTAACTATTTGCCGTTTAAAAGAATATATAGGTTTTTTTTAACTTCACGCTGCATCCTGCATACAGCGGGTAGGCAGAAGGAACCTAATGTTAAGACACTCTTTTCTTCACTTTTCGCCGAATTCTTGAAAGATTTTGTGTTGAGTGGCGGAACTCAACGCTGCGCTTTCCCTCGTTACCAGAGCGAGGAAACGAAAACAAATATTTAATTTCTTCGAATGGGAATCGAACCCACAACCTGTCACGTTTGTGCCCCTGTGCCACGACTCTATATTACTTAAATTATAAACTTCACCAATTGAAAGCAGTAGGTAGTCCAATGGCACCAGATATTTACCTGAAAGAAAAAAAATACGTCAGTATAAAAAAATACTAAGCAAAACGTTTATAATAACTAATTAAATAAAACTTGTTACCGTTACAGTTTTACGTTTCTTTTAAGTGTTTTTATATTTTTTGTGAAAGTTTAACAACGAAGTTTTACTTATAAGATTTTTGAACTTTCATTGAATAAATATTAATGTTAGGTTAAGAAAAGCTGCCGAATAAGCTCGTTTACTATTTAAAATTAAAATTAATTAAATCAGCTTCACGCTGTATCCCGCACACTGCAGGGTAGGCAGAGGGAACCTAGTGTTATGACACTCTGTTCCCCACTTTCTGCCGAATTCTGGAGGCATTGCGTGTTGAGTGGCAGAACGCAACGCCGCGCTTAACCTCGATACCAGAGCGAAGAAATGGAAATATATTTGTAAGTAAATACTTCATCTCCTCGAGTGGGGATCGAACCCACAACCAGTCGGTTTTACAGTCACACCTCGTGCCGCTGCGCCACGACTGGCCTCAACGTTTACTATTTAAAGTTAGTATTTTATTATTCAGCAAAATACACAGTAAATACTAGTTCTTTTACTTGATAATATAAAGTAAATAATATATTACAAAATGATACACATCCCACCCAATACAGAATTCTTACTAGTAATATTGGAAACTAATTTTCCATAGATATTTATAGATTTGTTATCACAATTTACTCTATAAAATCTACATACAAATAAGACGAAAATAACCAGTGAACATTAAGAAAAACACAATATTAGGCTTGGAACAATGAAGCCTTGACATTTTCAAATAAAAGATAAAGAAAGCTACTAATTATATTAAGCATGAACGATGCTATGTAAAAAAAAATATTAATCTTATATACATGTTTGAGCTTAAGACAGTCTCATGGCCGAATTTTCGTCTGGAGGTTCTTGACTAAATTATAGAACAATCTGGCATAAATACAATATATTGTACACGCGATTGTCGTACCATCAGTGAAGGGAAAGTTCAACCAGTAGAAAACTGAGTGAAGTTTTACTTCACTTAGTGTTAAGACACTCAGTTTTCTACTGGTTGAATGGCGTCGAACTCAACGTAAGCGTGGACCGTACCCACAACTATCGCGTTTCCAGCCAGACGTTGCCCAAGAGCGCCGCGACGGACTAAAATAAAATTTATGCTGTCGATTTATAACAAGTTACTGAACGTACCTCTAATCGTACCAAGGTCTTTTTAACTATAAATATTTTACCTTATAAAGTGGAGAGTATTTCGATGACAATCTCTTTTATCTATTTTAATGGGAAGGGATGTATAAAAAACTAGCTTAATTTTTTTGTATGAGGTATTTTCGGTTAATTAATTGTTATCTCAGATCAACTTCAAGGTTGTGAATGAAGTGTTATATGTACATATATTACAATCTCGTTTTGCTAAAATGTTAAAAGATTTCATTGACACCAGATGTTAATCTACTATGTGATATTTATTATTAAAGTATATAAGGATATTTAGTTGAGTTGAGTAGTTTGTTCATAGCGCAATGTTCTCATGTGACATAAGTAACACTCATAATATATTTTTTGCAGCTTCACGCTTTTTCCCGCATCTCGGTAAAGATAGAGGGAACATACACAATTTTCTCAACTCTTTTCTTAACTCAACGCAGCGCAAATGGTAATCGAAACCACAACCGTCGCGTTTAGTCCCACATTGTCCCACTACGCCACGACGTTTCATTTTATTATAATAATTACTTTAATATTTTTTGGTAGAAATCAATAAAAATCGCGTAAAAATTATAAAAGATCATAAAATATATACTTTACAAATCATCATTTTGCTTACGAATATGATATTTCTAGGAAATATCTCAATGATCGTATTTTCTCAGACAATGATGCATAAATTTTTTCCTCCGACACTCACACTCAATAAATGTCCTGGCATATTTTTTACGAGACAATTTACAAGCAACGAAATGAGGTACTCCTTGTAATCGCTGTTATCCTAATTAATGCGCAATAAACGTTTTATATTTATATTAAGTGAATATTTTTTTAAATTATTTAATTTTGCAATGTACATGTCAAAGATAATGTATGTTTTACATTATTTTTTAAAGTTTTTTTTTTATTTCTCATGGCACTGACTCAAGTCGTTTTAGGATTTTGCTTTTTAATATTTTAATAAAAAAAATGTGTCATAATATGTTATTATGAAACATTTCATAATAAAAAGAAGTATTAAGTTAATTTAAAAAGATAAAAAAAATGTTACGATCGTGTAAACGAAAGTCGACAAACTTTTATGTAATTCTAAATAACGTCCTTAATAGATGTCATCTCGGTCAACGATATTGCAAATTGAACTCTCTACAGTTGTAATAAGGTCTATTATGACAGCAGCAAGGCTATATTTACATATAGTCCCGCGGGACTTGCAGTACGCTGTCAATACAAAGCCTGATACATTTCAACCCACTGAGTCATTTAACAGGTAACTCGTGGTTTATTTCTCATTTTCCTGTTATTTTTAGTAAAATATATAGAAAAGATATATATTTTCATAAATATAAGAATATTATATTTGCAGCTACATACTGTTTCCCGCATTGCGGGATAGTATAGATCCTAGAGGGAACCTAGTGCTGATACACTCTGTTCTTCACTTACCGCTTAAATTTCGTTGAGCATTGGATGTTGAGTGGTAAAATTTAACGCCGCGCTCTTTCTGCCAGCAAGGAATATATAATTCTTTAGTGAGAATTGAACCCATGACCAGTCAGATGCTATCCATTCCGCCGCGACAGCATCAGTTTTTTTATAATTATCCTTGTCTGTGGTTTTTGTCGAAAAATATATTTTTATATACATTTTTGATAGCTTTTATAGTTATTACTTTGGGGCTTTATGACTTTAGAATATATCGTATATATTTTTTAAATATAACGTAGATTAAACATTCTAGACACGTAATGTCCTAAAATTACGTAGGTATTAAAGATGACTTTTAAATGGCCCCAAATACTCAAAACTAACCGCCATCAAAAGCTGTCGTATTTTTTGTCATTTTATTGTTCTTGATAAAATCTTGTGAGGCCAGTCCAGTGACGTTGGGGAACAAGCGTGCGACTCTAAGCGCGGCAGGTTGTAGGTTCGAATTCCACTCCATTGTCAATTTCTGGCTCTGGTAACGAGGCAAAGCCCGCCGTTGAGTTCCGCCCCTCAAAAACAATGCCTCTAAAATTCGACGCAGAACAGAAGTGTCTTAATGGGAACGGACTCTCGTAACACTAAGTTCCCAGTTTCCCTCTGCCTACCCTGCTATGTGCGGGATACAGTTGTACAGAATGAAGCTAAAAAATAAAATCTCGTTAAAATATGTAATCTATTCTTTTACGTTGCTTAGTCATTCTTCAAATAATTTATTTAACCGACCGTGACCGAAAATGTTTATTATTATGTAATATTTAGCGAAGTTAGGTTTCCGGTGATATTTAAACAATAAGTTATGAAGATATAAATATAAGAAATAAATCTTTACTACGGGATATTTTGTAACCTATTTAAGGGATGTACCTAAATCAACATAATATGTAGTTTACTTAAGTGTTTATCTTTTAGATTATAATGTATCTAATATTGCAGTACAGCTTCTCTTATAAATCAATCATGTATTGAGAGTTCTGCCACTCAACACAACACAATGCCTCGAGAATTCAGCGGAAAGTGGAGAACGGAAGTGTCCTAACTCTAGGTTCCAAGGTTCCCTTTGCTTAGTTCGTTATGTGCGTGATACAGCGTGAAGCTAAGCAAATATATATACAAGCCTTAAAAAAATATCTATATATAATTTTTTTGTTGATACCTCAAACAATAGTAAGTAAACCTAACACTACAAAGTACCTTTAGTATCCAAATTAAAATGAAAACCTAAGAACTAACCCAACCCAAGTGTGTGAGGCGCTCAAGGGTTGACAGAGTGCCCTTTACCACACCGGCTAGTTCTACAAAGCCTACATTACAAGGTAAAAAAGGCACAAGAGTTACTTCCCATTTTCTCCACCTATCTCTCTTTCTTAATTAGTACCTACGGTTGTTTTAACATGTACGATTAATAGCAGTTGAAAATGGCTCCGTAAAAGATTTTCATTTTAGTGTTTTGAAATAATATAATCATATTTTTAATAATCTATACCTTAAAATTGTTAGATATTTCTACATTTTCTAATAGTTACTATTTATATCAAATAAACATTCGATTCCAACAAAGTTTTTAAAAAATAACAAAACTAAAATTTCAAAACGACAGCAGACGAACAACAAATAACAAGATATACATACTATTAAATCTATTTAAAATAAACCAAATACACCATCCATGACATTCAAAACATAAATAACATTATTAATTATAACCAGAATTCAACAATAGGTAAACCTATAGGCTACAGTACAATTCCCTGTAGTCTAGGCTTCAAGGCGGTGCTTGACCTAAATTACTGAAACTGAGTGTTTAATTATTTGTATGGGCTATCCGACGTTGTATCAAAGATTGTTTTACATTATTAATATATATATACAGAATATATTATTTTATTTAATTATTTATGATTATTTTTTGCGGTTTCACTTAAGAAATAAAAAAATTATAGTGCTAGAAATGTCGGATAGTTGCTATAAAGCATATATTATGTATATCACTATGTAGGCAGGGTAGGCAAAGGGAACCTAGTAGTAAGTAGTAACACTCTCTGTTCCCACTAAAATACTTCCGTTACCCACTTTTCACCGATTTCTGAGGGCATTGCGAGTTGAGTACCTGAATTCAACGTTAAATTAAAATAAAATATTGACATTTGAACAAATTTTATAGAGAAAAAACGGTTTATTTTATAATTAAAACAGAATTTGAGATGTTGAAAGTATTTAACTATCCTAAATGTTCAAATAACTATAAATTTAATACATTAAACTATTGAAAATCGACACATAATGATCTAAATTTATAACCAGAAAAGATTATTACTAATATAGGATTTCATAGTTTTTTAATTAAACATTCATATACAAATTATTTTACTATTTATATTTGTGTTACAGAAAAAAAAACCAGCTTTTTGCTATGTTCTGCATGTAACAGCATAGTAGGCAAAGGAAACCTAGTGTTAAGACGTGAAGTGGAAAAATTTTAATATTTCATTTCCTCAAGCGGGAATCGAGCCCACAACCTGTCGCGTTCACAGTCACAAGCGCCCCTGCGCCACATAAGGCCTCACTAACCACTGTACTAGTAATTTCGAATTAATAATTGCATAAGGAAAATATTATAGATAAATATGCCTATTTTTACACACCCATCGCCACTCATTTTGTTAAAATTTCAACATGAGATTTAAAAACTAAACACGCATATCCAACTTTGTTGGCTTTAGTCTAACGAGAAAAAAAAAACAACTTATAGTATTAATTATCTAAATTTAGTTCTGTGTGATCGTTAGTATTATATTATGGAGATTGGTTCAACGATCTCTCGGTTATGAATCAGGTGTGAAATTACGTACTTGCCTACGTACTGGTGGCCAAGTGGACATTGTATAACCGATAATGCACTTTATTTTTAGTGTTTTAAGATATATTATTCTATGCATTCTCACTGTTGACTACTCGCTGTTAAATATTGTTATATTGGGTCAATATTCAATAATATAGGAAATAAGAGCAATAATTAACTTTTTTTGACAGAAACTGGCTGTTAAGTTAGATACTATGATATGCTATATTATAATACTTTGCACTCGAAATTTGAATACACGTGTATAAAACATATCTATATTTAATCTGTGCTCTTTTAAATTTGGTTGTTATTATTAATATTTTATGGCAAGAAATTAAATTTTAATATAAAATTTCATAGATTATTAACACAATAAAGTTACGTATAAAGCATAAAAAAATTCAAGCACACGATCGACGCATTATTATTTATTACCCGGAGATATCTCACCAAGGCCAAGGTTGGCCTGGATTCCTCAAATGCGCCAATTTTTGCGACGATAAGGCACGTAGTTTAGTAGAAAATGTTCATACAACATACATACAAATATCTTGTAAAAACAATAGTTAATTACGTTTACGAGATGGGTGAACGTACGTGGCCTGCTTGGCGGGACGCCAGCTCTCACGGTGCCTAATCGTCAAACCTCCTTATTGATCATAAACGCCTGGTTATTGTGAAACAAATCGCCCCCTATCCACTTCTTCTTGAACTTGATATATTTGTTCCATAAAGAAATAAATAAGGAATATTACTTTTTTGTTCTTTTAAATAAATACTTATTCGACGAATCTCTTTAGATGAATTAAGTTTTAATATTAAAATAGTTCAAATTATGTGTTTTTTTTTACTTTTAAATAATAATAACACTTAAAATAGACGAATTAACCTTAATTATAATTAATATTAAATACGTCATTTCCCTTCTTTTACTATCTAGAAACGTACGATTCTCGACCCAATGGACGCACGTTATATTGCAAATATTAGCAGTTTTTTCCACACGTTTTCGGACATCACTCACAAACTCAACGTTCTCTTGTAAATATTGTGTAATAATTCAAAAAATTTGGTTCGGGACCGGTATTATGATAGTACTTCCCTTATCGGTTAATCAACCTGATGTAGGAACCTCGTATCTTACGCAAGGATGCATTTTTTATTCATGTTTTTATATGATGTATTCCTTAGGTATATATGGTTTTTAATGATGTTTTAAATATTTACGGTCAGTATAAATAAAATTGGGCGAGTTTTTATATGCGCCGGCTAAATATCAAAGTAGTTTTAGGTATAGTAAAGGCTGTGAACGGGTCGGTGGTCACGGATTTCCCAAACAAGCTACAATCGTCTTATAAGACCATGTAATAAGAGGTTACTATTGTACACTTAAATTGTTTTGTAGACCGGTATCAGACCACTGTGAGATGCCTGTGAGATATCGCTGCCAAAAGTTGGTCTATGCGTTTCCGTCTCGACGACACACTCGTACGTGAGGTCAATCCTAGAAGGTTACATAATATATGCGAATTGTAATGTTCAAGGAAATTGACAAAAGATGTTCTCGACCAAATATTTACCTTATCTAAAATCATAATACGCCAAGTTGGTACAATATAAAAGTTTTTGTCTTTTAAAGGTCTTCCAAGTACTTTGAACTTTTGGGAAGACACGCCGTTTAAGTCGTTCGCGAACCATTTAAGTACAACACCTGTTGCTTTTTTCTTCTATCCCTACAGGTTTTTCTACTTCTACTCTGGTTAGCTCTATCGTGCTATTTGTCTCCCATAAATCGTCTCTCGCATAGATCGGAAAGGTAACCGTCCTCCGAGCGGCGTGCTGATGACTCAGTTATGAATACTTCCAGAGATATTTAACACTTTTCACTTGGTAATGTCGTAACTGTTGGATCTGTGACTTTATTAATTACTATTGAACAAAATAATATATAAAAAAAGATGTTTGTAGATTTTTATACTTGTTTTATAATATTATTCATAATTCGAAATGATTTAGCTATTTCTGATGTAAGTGACAATATTTTCTATACCTCATAGTATTGCATTATAAGTCAGCTGTAGGAGCAACGTACCGAAAATGATTATATTTAGGAGATCACTGCGTTACAGTACTTTGACATCTGGTCCGTGAACCCACCTCGGGCTTAACGGCGTCTGCTCGAATTTGTTCATGAAAAAATATTTTGGATAACGTTGTACTATTTGTATTGCCCACGGAGCTATTTAAAAAAAAAGAGAAAAAAATATTAATAATTTAGTTATTTAGTTAATAATTTTTAATCGACAGGATTATTTAACAGAAAGTTCTGTAAATATATATATATATATATTCATTATCTCGAGATCCTCAGCGAAGTTTCTATTGTAGTACACACGCGGGACGTACGTCGACCTTGAGTTCCAACGACCCTGACCGTTTACGTTAACACACTTTGAAATTGCCTGCTTTAGACTTACAAGTCTACAATTTAAACGAATTTGTTTATAATATTAGTCTAGATCTCCGGTTCTCAAGCAGTGGTCCGTGGACCAGTAGTGGTCCGCAGCAGCTAAAATATGGTCCGCGAATGATTTAAAATTTTGGTGTTCGAGCAAAGTCTGCCTACAGTTAAGTTGTTTCCTCAGTAAAATATAAAATATTTTGACATTTCAATTTACTAATATACTTTGAAATTCATTGATTCTTAATATTTATTTAAAAATTAACACACCACATCATACAAAATGTCAGTTTTTTTAAATTTATTTTTATTATACCTACATAGTGGTCCTTGCTAACAAGAATTCTATAAAAGTGGTCCCTGATCAAGAAAAGATTGGGAACCCCTGGTCTAGATGAACATACTATGTCAAATACACGTAAAACGTGTCCACAGTAACGAGGCTGTAGTGATGTGCCTTAATTATTCAAAATAATAATTTTACATTTAAATTATTCTATTAGGTAGATGATTTAAAAACGAATTGAGTTACTTCCGGTAACGATATAAATTAAATATACAGTTTATAACTTGACCTCAATACAAGTATTGTATACATATTTCATCATTAAATGACAAAGAAGGAGCCTTAAAAAATTGTAAAGGTACCTTCTGTAAAATATTCGCGGTACTGTGACGGTGATGGAGTGTTTGTTGTGTTTGTTGTGCAAACTTCGGAGACGCTCAGTTCATTGTTGGTTCAGGGACCACCCTCTTATTTATTATCGAGACAGACGTGTAAGAAGTACCTACGTACATTGTATATTACATTTTTGTTTAAAATCTCTTGATTTTATCTTAATATTTGATAAATTATACGGTACATTTCATATATTATATCGAATATGATAATAAGTTATTTGTGATGTATATGTTATATTTTTTGTGTAGTGTAGTTAGAGGGAACGCGGGAACCTTGCGTTAAGAAACTCCGTTCCCACTAAGATATTTCCGTTTCCCACTTTCCGACAAATTTTGTAAACATTGCGTGTTGCGTGGCGGAACTCGAGAACTGGGAAATGAAAATATTAATTATTTCATTTTCTCGATTAGAATCAAAAAGTCAAAGTGTCTACTGTAACAGACGATCATATATTTTTATTCAAGAAAGTAATAAAAAAAAACACTGTATAACGTGTGCACTAAGCCTTAGTGGCCGAAAGCTTTGGGCGCTGGTAATTTGCAAATATCATAAAATAGGACAAAGGGCGCGCCGGCTCTGTCACATGTGGAGACGACACAGTTACAGACGCGCCGTTTGATGAATATTAAATGTATTATTTTAAGCAACCATGCTTTTTAATTTTATTAGAGAAACAAATCTTTGTTTTTATAGCAGGATAGGCAGTGGAGACTTAGTGTTAAGACACTCTTTACGCCAATTTCCAGTTATTTTAGAGATATTGTGTGTTGAGTAGCGGAAGTCAACGCCGCACTTTGCCTTGTTACTAGAGAAGTAATGATAAATTCACTTCCCCATGTGGGAATCGAATCTACAAAGAAGTAAGTTAACAGTACAGTGCCGATGCACCATATGCACATATTTATTTAAATAAAAAAATAAAATGTATTAAGTAAGAAGCTCTTATAATTCAGTTTGTTTTACTTTATTTTTAATAGTAGTTTCGAAGATATATTTTCCTGCTGTTTATATTTCAATAATTGAGTGTAAATATGGTAATTTTGGAGATAAATAAAATGTGTTGCTAGTGATGACAATAAATTCCATTTTACGCAACATAAAAAGAAGCAATAATCCATCCATGACATTGATACGAGTATTCTTTGCTTAAATTAAAAACAAAAAATATATATATATAGTTGTTATTTTATCATTCTGTATTATATTGTTCTTTTAACAATTTTTACTTGTTAAAAAATATACAGTCGTAAAGCTTTTTAGATTTATTATTAAATTTAAATTCAAATTTAATAATAGCACGAGCTCGAACTCTGTGGAAATTGAACAATGGGACTTGTATACTTATTTTGTGGTCTACGGTTCACCATATTTTAGGACCAGGACCATTCCTATTAGTGAAGTAAAATATGAGAATATGAGTTTATGAAAATTAAATTAAATTACTTTCACGCTGTATCATGCACATCGCAGAGTAGGCATAGGGAACCTAATGTTAAGACATTCCGTGTGACATTGTTCGCCGAAATCGAGTCGAGGCAAATCGCGGCGTTGAGTTCGGCTACTCAAAACGCAATGCCTTCAGAATTCGGCGGAAAATGGGGAACGGAGTGTCTTAACAATAAGTTCCCCTTGCCTAGCCCTGCTGTGTGCGGGATAAAGCGTGAAGCTGTACAAAAATTTTAAATAATTCCAAGGAACCGTTCCAATTACTATTTACAACCCGTACGCCATCATTACCCGTAATTATATGCCATTCACTTCCTCACAATTTAAGAACGAAATTTAATATGTCTTAAATCCAATTGTGATTTACGCGGTAACATTATCGTGTGTTGTTTTATACGTGTTAATATTGTAAAAGGTCAGCTCTAAAGGATAATATTTCACGTAAATAAAGTCATACAAAAAAAAACAATACGTCGTGCCACCGTGACACTGGCAGTGTCCAAGTTATGAGACAAGCGCGATGCAATGTGGAGAAACTTGAACTGCGAAATATGAATAAACACTCAATTACCGTCGCTCATCGCGAAAATTCAAAAAAAAAAGGCTATAAATATGCTATGCACAGTTTTTTTAGCTTCACGCTTTATCTCGCATAGAGGAGTGTAGATAGAGATAATTCAGAATTAAGACATGCGGATACGAATTCGCAACCTCTTAATATTACCAAAACGATGAAAACATTTAATTCTCTCGAGTGGAGATCGAAGCCACAACTACTGTTATAATAATCTGAAGCTCTCCTCCTCCTACTGTTACTATAAATAACGAGATTCGTTACACTCATACGTAAGTGCGATCTATGACGCGTAGGTTGCGAAGTATTCCAATAAACACTATTGAGAAAGGTTAGGCATTCAAAGCTTTTAACATGACAGACCATCTGTAATGTTTGAATGACGTATTGCTTAATAAGTTTCAGAAATATTGCACTCGAAAACAAACGGGACCTGAGTTTAATATGAAGTTGGCGCCGGCGACGGTGATAGAAATAACGTAGCTAGTAGAAATGTCGATGTAGAAAGAAGCTTTTTGTGACGTATCGACCTCATCGAGTGCGACCCGTAATCTGAGTATTTCGTCCACACGTGGCACATGGAACAACGCTCCCCTCTTCCTGGTTAGATGTCGCAATAAAACTGACTGTAAACTATCAAAGCGCAAACTAAATGGAATTGTTTACAAACAGCTTCCCGACTACAGTCCACCACACTCTGACCGTCGTCCTCTGCAAATAAATCCTTAGCGTTTCAAGATCGCGATTTATTCAAAAGACCTATCTATACAAACCAAATCAAATAATCGATTCTTATTTCTGGCAGCCAAGTGTCAAAAGTTTTTGCCGCCCGGTCATTATGACAGGTCGGGATTGCAGCGATCGTTGCGGTTCGGGCCCGTTTGAAACGAACACTCAATTAATTTTGGATCTGATTTGACAGCTCCAAATTACATACAGATAATCGCAGGTACGTACGTACAAGGATATCGCCAGAATAATGTAATTAGCAACAGTCTAAATATTGAAGCTTTTATTTTTCGATGTGTCGGGCGAGGGAACTGCAAATGCCGTGTTACATTGCCGGTTTTTATTGATTTCTAGACCAGTTCTGCGCGGGGAGACGGCGATGTAAAAGGTCAGCGAGTCTTATAGAGACGATGACGAATGTAAGGGGTTGTTGAACGCGGCGTCTATTTCGGAGCGACTAAATGCGGCGGCGGCTCACCGAGTGACATTTCGTCGAGCTAGGTGCATCCGACTCTACTATCAAAATACTATACATACTTTAGAACTTCAGCCATCATTGAACTGAATTACTGGTTGTGATCAATTCGTTTTCGATAAGTCAATCCTACTTGAAATTGAAGTTGTACGATACACACTACACTTTCGCTTACATGATGAGGTTAATTATGAACTAAAAGTTACTAATATTTTTTTGAGATTTTTATAAGCTTGATTTATATATTTCGTATATGTTCAAGTTATTCACAGATATAATTTCCAGACACGACGTCACGTTACGGAAGCCCAAAAAGTTTTATGTGACGTCTGCATTTAAGTAATCCGATGGACGCGATGTTTGATCAAAAATACGTTTTACCAACAAACAGGAACATTCCAAGGCGATATGTACCATATTGTGAAAACGATTCGAGCCATGATGCGTAACAAATTGGATTAAGCTGTGAAATAATTAGTCTGATCGTTACAATAAATAAACGCACGAACTAATCGTTATGATTTTCGTTCTGGGTTCATAATTTGAAGGTCTTCAACGACCTGAGGCCGCGTGATGTGCTCGCGTCACTCATCCTTGAAATTGATAACGTATTTTGTCTTTAAACCAACCAAAGTGTTAAAATATTCTAACGAATTTAGTCTTCCAATAGCCAGCACATAATTTATTGTTAGTAAATATATAATTTAGTTAAGAAAGAATAATCGTGCAATAAAAGGTAAAAAAAAAACACAAGAAGGAGCATTCAGCAATGACCTACAAGCTAAGGTTGGGAGCAAGTTTTTAGCCGTCAAATCGACTGTAGAACGGCCCATTAAGCAAAATTGATACAGATCGAGACCGCTGGGATTCGGTTTCGAACATTTTAATTAGGGTGCAGCTGCAAGCGATAGAGTTTCGCGGACAAAAAATTTGAAATCTTCCAATTGTAAAACAAACAACAAAGGTACTACGGCGAAAATATGGACCGAATACTTAACAAGAAAGTTAGGAAACTCTTTGTTTGAGACCGTAGCTGGTATCTCATTATTGGTTATATCAGAATTCTCCTAACAAATTTTATTTTTTCAAATTTTTCTTTTTTTCAGTTTAGGTATTTTAAAAAATACAAAAGTAATAAAAAAGTTATAAAAATTCACTTATCTATGTATATGCAAGGTACCTACGTGGAATCGTAATATGAATAACTCTTTCAGATTAAAACTAGACCCAGATTTGTATGAAACAATGTTTTCATTTCGCGTGCGGTCAGAACTGTAGTTGCTGCAGAATAAAACCATGTCATGTTATGTTTTCAGGGTCACAGTTCACAGTAGAACCTTTTTTATGTTTATTTTATCTATCTGTATATTAAAATAGATAATAATTCAGTTAGCTAAATATTATAAGATCAATCACTTTTTAATATATTGTTTTTAATATAATTGTTATAGTTTTTCCTGTTTGCAAAATTTTAGATGACCAATAAGTAAGTCATATATACTATTGTCTTCAATACTATCCAGGATTTCAATCCATAATCATACATAGATTACTCACATTAACTCTACCGTTCTTAATAATCCACAAAAATATCAAATTAATTTTTAATTTAGTATCATAAATTAAGGTAACAAAAATGAAAAAAAGTAATATAAATATTGACATTGTTATTTAACGAAATCGGCGGGTCACTGAACGCAGAACGACCCAACCACCAGCCACCAGGATATCTAACGTTTGCGACGATCTTTCGCACGCATCGAGCAAGTCATCGCAATGATTCAATAAAATAGAATCAAAAACTATTTTGCGTGTCGAAGGCTTATCCGATACAACAAGGAAACAATGTTAATGAACTTTACTAATAAAATACGTGTGAAAAATTTTTTATTAGCCATACCAACTATAATTTTTTTCCAATTCAATTGAAATTCTAAAAAAATAAATAGCCAAGGGAACAAAATTAAATCGGGAATGAGGCTACCCAAATAAAAAATAAAACACGCCAATATAATAAGTAAAAGTTCTGTCAAATCGAGCTTTCATTTTTACTCGTCCTCGCATTCTATTCAGGTTGGGCGTCACTTTTTCTTTCGTTGCAACTAGATTCCGATCCGCCTTGACCTTCGGCGCGATCGGGCGCTCCGGCCGTTCACCCGCGAGCCTTCCGCAAATTATAACATTCTGTAATTGTTCGCTCGGCCCTAGTAGACTAGGGCTCCTCCTCTCCTTGATGGAGCCCTATTGAACTAACGTTTCACTTCAAACTACTGGTAAATCTGGATTTCTTATCT
>DWMY01000953.1:0-17681 GCA_018249775.1 Heliconius hecalesia formosus | reverse complement strand
TCATGCTATATAAGCTATAAATACATTATATTATTGTTATAATGACGCCGTCGTTGCTGAGGCATAGGTGTACGACTGTGAACGCAACGTCGTGAGTTCGATTGCCGCTCGGGGAATTAAACATTTATTTTCATTTCCTCGCTAACTTACATGCAATGACTAAAGAATCCGGCAGAAAGTGGATAATGGAGTTGTCTAACACTAGGTTTCCAGGTCCCTTTTGCCTACTCTGCAGTGTGCGGGATACAGCGTGATGCCCTATGATATTTTAAATACTTAAATTGCATTTTTTTTATTGTTTTGTTTGTTTAAAACTTATTTACAGACGACGGAACCGTTGTCGTGCAGTTCGTAGATGTATTGCAATTAAATTCGCGACTTATTTTAAGAAACAGAGTTAAAATAGATTAAATTAAAAACAATTTAAAGGTTAATATTTTCAAGGTTAAATGATATTTTTTTAATTAAAATATAAGCATTTTTTGTTATAACCGGGCTGCTTCAGAAAGATAGATCATTATTTTACTATAGACTCTTACGTTCCCGCAGTATTTCGTTTTTTTTTACTTTACGTTGTATCCCGTGCAAAGCCCACCCGGCAGGGAGAACCTGGAAACTTTGTGTTAAGACACATGTTGTTAAAGATATAAGTAAAGATATAAATAAAAATAATAGTTCTATTTTTCATTACAGATAGTAATAAGTTACTTCAGCGAAGCACTACCATTTAGAAAACAAGACGACGACACTTACTTCACATCAAGTTTCGAAGACGAATACGAGGATATCCTACCAGTCGAAGAAAACAAAAATAAAAATGCCAATCCTATCGCAAAAAGACCTATACATACATACGAAGTTACTGAAAACGTTATAGATATACCCGATGACAGATTCAGAGGACCAATTCATGCCAATTTCTCTATATTCAGACCTCTCAATATTGCGTCTGGAAATGAGAGAATTCCAAATCAAAAAACTAGAGAAGAGGGTAAGAGGAATTGTGTAACTTTTCTCGATGTTAAAGATGAATTTAATGACGAAAAAGAGAAAATAAGTTCAGGAGATTTAGATTTTGATAAAGTACCTGAAGTTCATGGCATAAAGGCTTATTTTGATGGCATCAAGAAAGGTATTGTTAGTGGATTTAAGAATATTATTCATAGAAATAAGCACGTAGAAGATTTTGATACAGAAGATAATGGACCTGTGACATTTTTGGACAAAATACATAAAAAAAGTTCAAATATAGCTCATAAGTTTAGAAGTACTTTAGGAGGGAAGTTCGGTGATATTTTTGGAAGTTGATAGAATTTTTTAAGTGAAGCGATTTTTTTTTATTTTATTACACGGTGGACATTATAGTGTTTGCTGAAAGGTTTGTTTTATTTATAGATATAGTTTGCATTTTAAAGAGGTTTATTTATAAGAATTAAATTGAATACATATAACGTATTCTGCATATAGAAGCTTAGACAGAGGGAACCTGGGAACCTAATGTTAAGACAGTCATTTAAATGAGAATCAAATCTACAGACATTAATGGAATGTCTGTGGATTTGATTCTCATTTAGGGAAATGAATTATTCTCGTTTCGCTCTCCCTGGTAGAAAAACAAAGCGCAGCGTTAAATTCTGCCTCTCGACACGCAATGTATGTATGGAGTGACGTAATAAAGCGTGAAATATTAAAAAAAATAACTTTTAAATTAGTGAAAACAGTATTAATCTGTGATAGTTGTGAGTTTGATTCCTACTTAGTTAAATGTATTGCAAATAATAGATATATTAATTTCTTCTCTTATGTACATGTCTAAAATAAAACACGTTTGTTTTTTTATTTTATGAATAATTACTTTATTTTGCATTTCACACTGAGAAATAAAAATCGTAAAGAAAACGTATGACATATTAAAAGTGCTGTGCTCAAATCACTGCCTCTTAAAAAAATATCGTAAAATTTAACAAATAAAAATACATGTGTAATTAATTACATATTTTCTAAGGACAGTCATGACGCAGGGGCACAAGCGTATGTATTTGCCATAGGTTGTGGATTCGATTCTGGATCGAGGAAATTAAATATTTAATATTTTCACACAAAAACTCGCAATGCCTTCAGATATCGGTGGAAAATTGAGATCAGAATTGGGAGTAGAGATCACTAGGCTCCCTTTTCCTCCTCGCTGCATGCGGAATGCAGCATGGACCTGTAAAAAAATGTAAGGTCGTCGTCGATGCCTTCGCACTGTAAATGCGACGTTTGTGGATCTATATTAACTCGGTAAAAATATCATATTTAATTTATTTCCATTTCCCCACTCCAGGCAAGTCGCCGCGTTTAGCTCCGCCACTCTGTCCCGAATGTATTGAAAATACGGCGGAAAGTGAGGAGTACCTTAATAAATAGTATCATGTACCAGAATATCTTAACACTTTACGTACCTCTCTATACTGGAAAAAGCGTAAAGCTACTATATATTTCTTAAAAAGGTAACAAATACAAATCCAATAGATAATAATTTCATAGAAGCAGTAAAAAAAATTGCGTTAACCGCCGAATTCGCTACGCCATCAAACTTTCACGTTGTCACGCCGCAACGTGACATACATGAGAATGTGAGATTATTAGATATTTTTTGTTACAAAAAATGTACGTATTTTTATGCATAGAATTAGAATGGAACGTCTGTCTGTAACGCTATGGTTGTAGGTTCGAACCCCACTTGGTGGAATGAATTATTTTCTTGTCCGATCGTAGAGTAACGCGGCGTTGTGTTACGCCACTCAACGAGTAATGTATTATATTGGAAGGAGGAGAAGAGTATTTTGACACCAAGTTCGCGATATTTTAACAATTATAAATATTTTTATAGAGGTTATTAGGACATTGGGATGCATCGGTTGTGTGTTCGATCCCCACTCCATTCCCACTTGGAAAAACAACAGACGATTTTGGATAACTTTGTGTAATATATATAGTGTCTCAGCTATCTTAATAATGGACTTAGCAAAAATGTAAAAATTATTGACAAGGCTAAAAGAAGGCTGGCTTGGTTGATGTCGTCGGTGACGTCGGTGTGAGGACCTCCAGATTGCATGTACAAAGAGGTTGATGACAGTGAACAAGGCGAAAGAGGTGCGCCAGGATTCTACCCGAGAGGAGGTGTACTACTAAAAATATTATTAATATTTTCTATTTCCCAGTTTATCCCAGTCTAATTTTCTCTCTGGCTCGCTCTCTTCCCCAACCTTTGTTCACTCTGCGGTTTCCTGAAGGATTTTTACAATCGATTCGGCTATCTGCTCTTCTCAACTATTGACGGCCCAATGTTCTGATAAGATCATGGGTCCAGCTTATTGGCTGATGTCCTACGTTTCGTTTAACCTGCCTCGGTCACTAAATGTCCAATCTATTCTAAGTGTATTATATAATATTATTTTTACATAAATGCTGTTAATTTACACAAGAGAAGCTCATGGTTGGTATAGATTTGTTGCAAAATTATATTTTTAAGAGAGCAATTGTTATCACGCATGCTTATCAATAGAATTAGCTACCGAGTGGGTTGTAGGTAGGTGCCTTTAAGACTGATATTACAGACATTTTTGTGTTACTTGACGATTCAGAAATGTTTGCGAGTTTTATTCAAATATATTTCTTTTTACAAAAATCCAATACTTTTAAATTTTTTCAAATATATGCGTGGGGTAAGTAACTATACCTATAAAAAAAAATTGTAAGAAATTCTTAATTATTTTTTATTTGAACTATAGCGGAATTTGAACCCGCATCTCACGGAAACTGTTCAAATTTTAAAACATTTTCTAAAAAAAACATATCTCGTATAAAATTAAGATAATTTTGTATTTACATATTTTGTCCTTTAAATGCCATTGAATCGTATAAATCATTTAAGGTTTGCATGAATCGGTATTTGCAAATATTTTTCGAGTATGCTAATAGCAAGTCGTTGAACGGCTACTCCACTATACATATAAAGTAGGTGTAGGTATATTATTAGATTAAGTTTGAATAAAGGTAGTGAATACTAGAAATAAATAATTGTATAAATTATTATATAAATTTTATGTTTTATTTAATTATTATTTTGTTTAAATATATTATGTTTATCACTTATCTAATCATAACTCAGGAACTAACTTTACTTAATATTAAAAAATTAACTTGTGCCGCAGTGGCAGAAGCATGCGACTGTAACCACGAAGAATGTGGATTTGATTTTCACTCGGAAAAAAAAACGTTTAATATTTTCGTTTTCCTCGCTCTGGTAACGGTGCAAAGCGTAGCGATGAGTTCCGCCACTCAACATGTAATACCTCCAGAATTCGTTGGAAAGAGGGGGGCGGGATGTCTTAATGGAGACCGGAATGTCTTAACACTTGGTCCCTATGTTCCCTTTGCCTACAGACACAGTGTGAAGCTGAAAAATAAACCTAATCAAATTATTCTAAATCACATTTCACTATAATTTAAAACGAAAAACACAAATTGCAATAAAATATTTCAATATATTAGAAACAAGAAAAAAAAGGCAAAAATTGATAAAACAAAAAAAAAACAAAAACTAAGCAAAACAAGTAACAGATCTTTCGTTTGAGTCGATTTGAACAAGTTCTGAGGTCAGTATCCTGGAGGCTGTATGGCGTGCGCGCGCGTCGACAGCACGCGTTGTACTTTTACCTTATATGGTAAGTGGATCTTTTTCTAATATATCTTTAATTATCTATAAGGAGAATAGTAAATAAATAATTTGTGTGTTATATTTTATATAACTTAATATTTTATTTATTTGACGTTAGTATAGTGTAAGTGGATAACACGATGACTATGGGTTCGATTCCCACTCATAAGTTATTTAAACTACATGTGAGAAAGAGTGATCTTAAGCACAATTTAAAGTAAATATATATACTAAATTTGGATGCATAATAATAAAAATAGCGTTAGTTATTTAAAAAAAAATTAAACCATTTGCAATGGTAAAGTGATATAACTACAAGATTTATCCTTTTATTCTTATTAAAAAAAAAATCACGTTTATTTTCCCATAGCAGCGTAGGGAGAGAGATCGTAGTCTTACGACACTCCGTTCCACTTTCGGCCGATGTTTTTGTGACATTATGAGTAAAATGGTGGAAATCAACGGCGCGTTTCAAAATGTTTTAATATATAATTACTCCCCGAATGGGAATCGACACCCAAACCATCGTATTTCAATGAGACGCTGTACCATTGAGTCACGTGATCCTCAGTAGTATAAAAATAAAATTATTGTTATAGTGTTATTAATTTGTCGTATCATATTTCTAATACATTTCTTTTGTAAAGTTAATAATAAGTACTGGTATTCTTTTGCTTATTATAATCATTTTGCTACAAATGGTACTGGAACCTACTATTAAGATATTACGTACTCCACATTTGAGGCCGGTCGTGGCGCAGTGGCACAGGGTGTCACTGTAAAAACCGACTGGTTGTGGGTTCGATCCCCACTCGAGGAGATGAAATATTTACTTAAATTTATATTTCCATTTCTTCGCTCTGGTGTCGAGGCAAAGCGCGGCGTTGAGTTCTGCCACTCAACACGAAATGCCTCCAAAATTCGGCAGAAAGTGGGGAACGGAGTGTCTTAGCACTAGGTTCCCTCTGCCTACCCTGCTGTGTGCGGAATACAGCGTGAAGCTAATTTAGTTTTTTTTTTACGTACTCCACATGCTGCCCAATTTCCGAGACATTGTGTGTAAGAGGGGGAACTCAACGCCGCGTTTAATCTTGTTATCAAAGCAAGGAAATGAAAATGATTCATTCTCTTGAGTGGGATTTCAAGTAACAACCTTTGCTTCTACGCTACGATAACGTCTATTCCAAATGAGCAATATATTATTTAAATGATAGAAGTCGCACCATAGTATGAAATATCAACGTTAAAATAAATACTATTTACATTGACATTATCATGTTTTTATATTAATATGATATTTAATACAGTGTATAATTGTATTTTTTTATTTAACAACATGTGTTGTTAGATTTCATTTATAAAATAAAATTAAAAAAAAAATCAGCTTCACGTACCCCGCACACTGCAGGATAGGCAGAGGGAACCTAGTGCTAAGACACTCCGTTCCCCACTTTCTGCCGAATTCTGGAGGCATTGCGTGTTGAATGGCAGAAGTCAACGCCGCGCTAAGTCTCGACACCAGAGCGAAGAAATGGAAATATAACTTTAAGTAAATATTTCATCTCCTCGAGTGGGGATCGAACCCACAACCAGTCGATTTTACAGTCACACTTCGTGCCACGAAAAAAAAAGGAAAGTTGAGATTGGAGAGATATAATTAAGCTTTATTTAAATATGAAAAAAAGAGTGATCACCACACCATAACCAGTACTATAACAAATAGCAGCTTCACGTTTTACCCAGAATAACAGGATAGATAGAGGGAACCTAGTGTTAAGTCACTCCGTCCTCTACTTTCTACCCAAATATCAAAAAAATACGTGTGAAGTGGTGGAAACCAATGCCATATTTTATTGTATACAGTATTGCTAATGCATATTTAGTTTAAAAAAAAAAATTAAATAAATAAAATAATATAAAAAAAATCACATCGTTTAAAAATCAGAATGAATGATGCCAGTTTGCTCGTATATAGCTTGTTGAAACCATTTATTTTAAGATCAAGGGCGTTTCAACGTAAAATAATTAATTTTTAATCTGTCGTATCATTATATCAGCGTTACATTAAACGATCCTAAAGTATTTTAATTAGGAGACATTTTTGGATGAGATATTAAAATTTTATATCTATTTATATGGATATACTAATATTAAAGGCCAGTTGTGGCGGCAGAAGCACAACTGTGCGACTGCAAACGCGACAGATAGTGGGTTCGATTCCCACTCGAGAAAATGAGATATTTCATTTTTTCATTTGTTCGTTTTGGCAACGATGAAGCAAGGTGTGTCGTTGAGTTTTGCCACACAACACGCAATACCTCCAGATTTTGGTGGAACGGAAGTACCTTGATTGTAATGGAATGTCTTAAGCCTTGTTCCCAGGTTCCCTCTACCTACACTGCTATGTGCAAGATCATATCGAATAATTATAATATACATATACTATGTATATAAACTACGTACTTTAAATTTATTACGTAGATATGTGCTCCAATAAAAATGGTTGCAAAATGATTATATCAATAATAAGTAATAAACGATCATATTATTGAATATTAGGTTAAAACTTTAACAGGTCCACTCTTTCGTTACTGAGTGACTAACTGACAACGCAAAGCCTACGCGGCGTAGAACGCTGAAATTGGACAGTTAAGTTCATTTGGAGATTGTAGGTGAGCACTAAGAATGGATTTCCGAAAATTAACTAGTTTTGAATATAGCCATTCCCCTGACTGTATTTAGAACCCATGACTACCGCGTACGTTTAGATATTTGCCAAACTGAGATATTTTTATTTTATTACACTTGTTTAGTGAACAAAATTTATATCAGATATATTATAATTTTATATTGAAAATTAAAAATCGAGGATTTTTTTTATTGTATTGGGACAGGTCTCGATTTTATGTTCCAATGAAACATAATCATATTTTATTAGGCTTTTTTGGGATTCCCATACAATTAGATTAGGTCCATAACCCTTTTTATGACAATTCACTTTTATAATTAAAGTGCCCTAAGTAAAAAATCTGCAATTTTATGTTAAAGGCCAATGGATAAATGCTAAAAATGCTTGAGTAATGTTCACGCTGTATCCCGCATTTGCT
This sequence comes from Heliconius hecalesia formosus, assembly GCA_018249775.1. Taxonomy (NCBI): domain Eukaryota; kingdom Metazoa; phylum Arthropoda; class Insecta; order Lepidoptera; family Nymphalidae; genus Heliconius; species Heliconius hecalesia. The sequence goes on along the minus strand of DWMY01000953.1, from coordinate 9,869 downwards.
ATTTAGCAGGGTAGGCAGAGAGAACCCAGTGCTAAGACACTCCGATGCTTACACGCCACACAGTTTTCGAGAGATTACATATTAATTGGCGGAGCTTAACAGTGTGCTTTGTCTTATTACCAAGCCAAAAACATCATATTTTGATGTTTTTCCTCGAGTAAGAATAGAACTCATAACCGTCGTGTTTATAGTCATAAGCTGTAAACGTTGCGCCTAAACGGCTTCAAATGTTTAATTAAGTGGACGTTAATTATTGTAATTTCCCGTCATTCGTTAGCATTTCCAAGGTATTTGAAGACATTTAACCTTTTTGTTGCTGACATACCTGACATGACTGACATACCAGTTATTGTTTTAAAGAGCTGTATTTAATTCGACTATTTAGGTAAATGACAGTCAGCTTCACGCTGTATCCCGCACACAGCAGGGTAGGCCGAGGGAACCTAGTGTTAAGTCACTCCGTTCCCCACTTTCTGCCGATTTCTGGAGGCATTGCGTGTTGAGTGGCAGAACTCAACGCCGTGCTTATCCTCGACGCCAGAGCGAAGAAATGGAAATATAAATTTAAGTAAATATTTCATCTCCTCGAGTGGGGATCGAACCCACAACCAGTCGGTTTTACAGTCACACCTCGTGCCACTGCGCCACCACTGGCCTCAAATGACATTTTACTTAATTACATATATATATAACTTTATAAGATTCTCCGTATATACCATGCGAAGAATCTTATATACTCGTATATCACGTAGTTGTTCTCTACACTCCAAGCAACATCAAGCAATGAATTATAAAAAATATTATATATATTTATACTCGATTTAAACGAAACTCTATTTTTTTATCTTCACGCTGTATCTCGCATGTAGCAGATACGCAGACACGGAGTGTCTTAACACCAGGTTTACTCTTATTTTAAAAGCGCGAAGACAGAGAAACTTACATTTTTGTTAAGCTGAGCGGTTTCTTTGATAGCATACAGAGTGAATCTTCCAATTTTCAAGAAATTCCGTGTTGACTGGCAGAACTCAACATCACGCTTTGACTTATTACCACAGCGAGAAAATAAAAATAATTCATTCCCCCAAATGGTAATCGAACCCACAACTGTCGCGGCTAACAGCCAGCACCGTGCCGCTGCGCCACAATAGTATTTTAATAGATAATTATGTTTATGTATATAGAAGTTCTCTGCCTTCCACTTGACCCGTTCGCTAGGACAAAGTAACGGTTTATTATACTTCTATACTATCTATACATTCTATTGATATTTGAAGTGTAAAACTAAATAAAGTCCTTAATAGATTTTATATGAAACTATTTAACCGGATTAATTTAGATATATTTAGTCACCTTCACGCTGTATCCCGCACACAGCAGGGTAGGCGGAGGGGACCTAGTGTTAAGACACTCCGTTTTCCACTTTCCGTCGAGTTCCGCAGGCGTCTTGAGTGGCGGAACACAACGCCGCGCTATGCCTCGACACCAGAGCGAAGAAATGAAAATATAAATGTAAATAAATATTTCATTTCCTCGAGTGGGATCGAACCGACAACCAGTCGATTTTACTATAAATAAAACAAGCATTACATTACTCTTTGGGTAAATAAAATATAACATTAACATTAAAACTTTTACAATTTATAAACATTAAACAACTTTGAGCAACACTGCATTTATTTCTTGTTTCCAAGTGTTTATTGCAATTGAAAATCGTTTATGAAGTTTTGTTCTTGTTATTTTAAAGATATTTGTAAGACGAGAGAATTAGGCTGTCCTTGTACAGTGTCTGACTCTAAACGCGGCGATTGTGGGTTCGATTCTAACTCGAGAGAATTAATTATTTTAATTTCCTTGCAAATCAGCATCAGCATCCGATACCTGCAATATACCTAAAATTGGACGAAAAGCGGGTAACGGAGTATCTTAACGCTAGATTCTCTCTGCCTGCCTGCCCTCCATACAATGCAATACAGTAAGAAGCTAACAAATGATATGTATGCAAGAAAACGTGTTGCTAAGAAAGAAAAACTAATTCTAACTACATGAAGGTCGTCTTGGCGCAATAGCACAGTGTGTGACTGTAAACGCGACGGTAGTGGGTTCGATTCCCAATTGGGGGAAAGAATTATAATATATGAATATTTTCAGTTCTTCGCTTCGGTAACAAGGCAAACCGCTGTGGTGAGTTCCGCCACTTAACACGTAATGCCTCGAAAATTAGGTGTAAAGTGGGGGACGGAGTGTCTAAACATTTAATTTCTCTCTGTCTACTCTGCTAAGTGCGAAATACAGCGTGAAGCTGGAAAAATCTTCATGAATGTAACTTTACGTTTTTCCCACATAGTAGCGTAGAGAGAACCTAGTGTTAAGACACTATTTCATAATTTGCCTTTTCTGCTTCAACAATGTTTAAAACACTAAAAAATTATGTATTAATTTCAGATCACAATCATGCTGCGACAAATATTGCTTTTTACAGTTCTTCTTCAAATTACTAGAAATGTGGTAAGTATTTTTTTATCTTCTTTTCTTAAATGTATCCTCACATTTTTTAATTATTTTGGGATAACTAAATTTTTTATTTAAGATTAAAGCGATAGATTTAAGCGAATGTACAAAAGTACATTATTTATGCTTATATTATTTATACTTAAGTTGTAAGTAGCACACTTTTTTTAAATATAATATTTTAAAATTTGGCAATCACTTTTTTTACTTCACGCTGTATCCCGCATATAGCAGGGTATGCAGGAGGAAACTAATCATAGCATTAGTTTCCTCCTGCCTTACATTACGTGTTGAGTGGCGGAACTAAACGCCACGTTCTGTCTTGTTACCAGAGCGGAGAAATGAAAATAATTCATTCCTCCGAGTGATTTACAATATTAAGCTTAGATATACAAATTTCAGTTTTTAAAATATAATTTCTTTCTCATCAGGCGTCAATTTGTAATATATCCAGTTTGTCCGATTACAAATGTAACGGAATATCAAAATTCCTTTTGCCTGTACACTGCAAAATAAGGAAAATCAACACAGAAAAAAAAAGTAAAACGTTGACCTTTATTTACTTTATAAGAAAAAGTTTAACCAAAATTTATCATAACATTTGCGTATTATATGAAATAAAAAAATAAACCATAGTTGGGGTTCGATTCTCATTCAAGGGAAATGAATTATTTTAACTATAGAGATTTAGAGCGGGCTTTAAAAAAGAATGTCAAACACTGCTTTTCCGCTGCCTACTCTGCTTGCTATACGGAAAAAATCTAAAGAAAAATATGATTTACACATACTTTAAAAGTAAAATCCGTATTATTTTCAAAATACAATCACCAATCTTATGAATATTCATATTTCATAATGTTTTCACTTTTACAGTTTCTATAACAATGGATTGTCCATACGTTTGTTTTTACACTTTCCAATTAGCTTATAGTTATACTGTAATTTATTTAGGGTTCCATACTCAAAGAGGAAGACGGGTCTCTATTACTAACACTCCACTGCCTGCTCGTCTGTCTTTCTGTCCGTCAGTCACAAGGCTATATGTCTTTGACCTTGATAGTAAGACTCTTTAAGTTTACAAATTACAAACATTTAAGGGGCTGCCATATAAAAAACGCGATTTTTCTTCCTTTTCATAGATAATGGTATGGAACCCTTCGTGATGGTGTCCGATTCACACTCGCATTGGCTGGTGTTTTGTATCCTTTACATTACCTGCAAAAAGTAAAAAAAAGTCAAAAGTCAAATAATTTTATTCAAAATAAGAAGTTATATGCTTTATTTTTTTAACGTCAAACGATTACCACCAGTTCACTAAAGTTAATGCCTCAGACCTGAGAAGGACCGGCGCAAGAAACGAGGCGGGACTTATTTATTTAAATCAATTTTACGAACATACATTTTAACATTTCTGACAATGATACTTTGAAACAGACTGGAGCGAGCATTTCATTCCCAAGGCGTAATAACTTTTAACACACAAACGTCTTTTCACAACTCTTTTAAATCGTGATATAGAAAATTCTCGGACGTTTTCTGGGATACTATTGTAAAAGCGTACACATTGTCCCATACAAGAATTACGGACCCGATGTAGTCGAGTTACAGGTGCAATAAGTTTACTCCTATTTCTAGTATTGATATTATGTACATCACCAATTTTGGCAAAATCTTTAATATTCTTCTTAATGTACATAACATTTTCAAAAATGTATTGCAACTGTCAATATATTAATTTCCTTTAAATTTTTGCCTTAACGAATTTATATGGCCTAAGTTATAGATTGCGTGAATAGCTCGCTTCTTCAAGACAAAAATTGAATTAATTCCGGCTGCGTTACCCCAAAGTAAAGTAAGCCGTAGGACATAGTACTATGAAAGTAGCTAAAGTAAACAAGGCGGGCCGTTTAACAAGGCCACGTCAGTTAATCGTCTGATTTTTTTAACCGCAAAAGCTGCAGAGCTAAGTCTATTCGTCAACCCATCGATATGAGGTCCCCATTGTAATTTAGAGTCAATGGTGATACCGAGAAACACCGTAGAATCGACAGGATCCACGGCTTCACCATTCAAGAGTACATCAGCTTTAACAATTTTTGTGTTAGGCGTTCTGAAGATTATACATTTAGTTTTTTTTACTATTCAATAGTAAGTTATCTCTATATATAATAAGACAGTAAACATATTTTGTCTGTACATTTAGTAATTTTGACTTTTAATTTTGAATTTCTTGTCTGTCTATCTGTCTGTCGACATATTTTTGTCCACATTTTTCTCTGAAAGTACTGAACCGATTTACTTGAAAATTTCACCAATTGCTTTGTTTTAACTCAACTTAACTACTAAAGTTTAGTTCATCAAAATCGGTTCATTAAAAAAAAGTTATCGTCATTTGAAAGAAGTCGTAATTAATTCAACACAGAGATAAAGAACGATCTTGAAAGAAATATCAAGTAAATACAAAGGTTTTTTGGTTGGTTCGTTCATATAAGATATCTAACTAATTTAAAAACTGTACAGAAGTTAATATGCAATTATTACAGTTATTTTACAAAGAATATTATGAATCCTTCAAATCAATAATTTAACATTTAAGGCTGTTTCTGAATGAGTAAATTAAATTATTCACTGACATCAGCACATTTAACAGAGTATATTATATAGGTAAAAATAATATTTGTAAAAACAAAAACCCCGACTGCATCAAACTAAAAAGAAAATAAACAAGCCCAATAGTTTATTAGGATTAACAGTCGGGACCTCTTTAAATTATGCGGGGTTCCTGGTAAAGATTTTATTGATTGAAGAGTTACTTATAGGTCCCGACTGTTAAACCTAATAAACTATTGGGCTTGTTTATTTTCTTTTTAGTTTGATGTAGTCGGGGTTTTTATTTTTACAAATATTATTTTTTTTGCTTTTTGCAAGTCTCATTATTGTCACTGTTTTTTTTTAATCAAAGCCTAATACTGGACAAAGTTAGCGGCTTTTTTAAAAAGATGTTAATTGGATTCATAATATTGTTTTCGGAAATCTTCTATGAGAAACTAATAACTAAAACGATTTGTGTCAGTAAAACGAGATCAATTTGATATTAATTAGTATTACATCATAATATTGTTTGTGTTTCATTTTATGCATCACTTATACCATTCAATTCATTATATTTTGAAAGTTATTTTTAGAAAATGTTTAAAAAATTTATTGTTGGGGGAACCCTAACCCAAAACCTCTACCAAACCAAAATGCATACGTTCTTATCAACGACGAATTTCTTATAAATTTTTCACATATTAGTTACCAGATTGTTGTTTGTAACTCTATATTGAGATTTTTAATCAAATGAATAAAAATTTTGGAAATGGGAGAATGCTTTTTATTAAATATTTTTAGCATTTGTAAAATGTCACACTAAGGAAACAAAAATATTTTAAGGAAACATAAAAAAATTAAGTAGCGTTATTCGAACCTGCGCCTCTTGACAACCGTCTGGCCACTAAACCATACGTTCTTAGATCATTAAAAACGGACGTTATTAAATAAAAGGCCTTAGTGTGGAATAACACTTTAAAAAAATATTAAAACGATAAATCACAGTAAGGAGTACCTAGTTGGTGATCAGTTCCTCTGGTTTTTTGTCGAAAAAAAAATATATATAAAAAGCCTTCTATCTATTTAAAAAAAAACTAAATTTTCTTGAAGCCACTCGGCGCAAGGGCACAAGCGAGACTGAAAACGCGACAGCTTGTGGATTCCACTCGACGAAATGAAATATTTAGTATTTTCATTTCTTCGCTCTGGTATCAAGGCGCGGCGGTGAGTTCGTCCACTCAACACTCAATGCCTCCGGAATTCGGCGGAAGTGAGGAGCAGAGTGTCTTCACACTAGGCTCCATCTATCTTCCCTGCTCCATGTAGGATACAGCATGAAGCTGGAAAAAAAATATCTTAATTTCTCATATAATAATAAGATACTCATTACATTCCAGGTCCAATCAGCGCAACAGGTCCGACTATCAGACTCATATCTACCAGTTGCAATGCAAATAATACATCACCTGACCGATCAGATGGCTTTCGAAGTTAAGGATGATCCTCCTCCAAAATCCACAACACCCAAACCCTTGTATGTCTCTTCTAATTACTTTGCCAGCTTACCCTCTTCTAATGGCTGGTGGATGAGATATAGTATACTGAGGTGATGGTTACTTCTTGCTTTCTGCCTTTCAATAATTTTGAAACAGCAACAATATTAAAATAATCTATATATTTGTTATTTTTAGTTGTGTCGATTAAACAGTTATTCCACACTAAGGAATGAAAAATACTTTTTAAAAAACATATAAAAATTTGAACCCGCGTCCTTTTGGAAACCGTCCAAAAGATGCGGGATTAATCCCGCTACGTTAATTTTTTTTTATATATTCTCTAAAAAGTATCAAGATACGTTTTAGTAATTTATCAATTTCAATACTGTTTTTATATTGATGAATTTTGAATATACTATTTTAAGATGTAATTTTTAATCATAAAATCTTAATGCTTAAAAAATCCAACTTTACTATATCGTAGAGTAATCACAATTTCCTAATATCAACTGTTTACAAAACTATTATCACGGTACTAAGGTATTAGAAAAGAATTTTTATAATTACTTTCATTGTAAATATGTTTTTTTTATGAGCTTAGCTTGAAAATCTTTTATTGAAGCATGTTTATTGGCTAGCAATGAATAAAGGCATGAAAACGAACTATTGGTTAATAGATCTAGGTTCATATTGTCTATGTGTCTGAATAATGAAAAAAAGTATGCTTTAGTTTTTGTTTATTTTAATTTGATAATAAAAAAAACTATATCACACATTGTTAATATAAATTCATTAATATTCATCTTTGAGCGCAAATTTTCAGAGACTTGACCACTCCGTTCCACAAACCGGGACTGTTCGCACCACCGTCTCCACCAAAACCATCAGACAGAGTGATCCCAAAATCTGCGAACTACGTCCTCTTACCTGTTGAGAACAACTCTCAGCATACTGTAATAGAACCTGAAGGAGTAAGAACAGAGGAACCTCTTCTTGCTGCTCACAACGAAGAAGTTAAACCACTGTTGGAGCCGATACCTGACGTTCCACACCAGCTCTTGCCTTATGATAAAGGTTTAAAGATATCCAGTCGCTCAGATAACTATGAAGATGAGATAAATGAAGAATCTTTGCAACATTTGTCTCCAAATGTCAGAGATTTAATCAAAATGGCCCACGATCCTAATGAAGAGAGAGTGGTGAAAGTTTGGGAAAGCTTGAGAGCGAACCCTGGGGAACCGTCGACGAAAGGAAAGCTATCATCTTCTAACTTGAGACTTCTCTTATTGTACGATCTTCTAAGTCGAGATGCTAAAAAGCAAAAATTATTTGATTACAGTGTGAGTATAGTTATGAAAACTTATAGTATACTTACTTAGTCTTAAGAAAATGGAAGAAATGAGGCAAATATTATAAATGTTCTCTTTCTCTAGATTAAGATTTTTAATGTTTACGCTTTAACCTAAATACACCGAGGTAGGCAGAAAAAATCACTTCCAAACACTTTTTTTCTTCGCTTTCTACGCAAATTCGATTGAGTGGCCCAACTCATAATTTTGTATTTAAGGAGTCCTTAACACATTTTCTAATGACTTTGATATTTTAATGTAGGCTATTAAACAACACATCATGATTAATTTATAACAATTTCAACAATGGATGTCGAATATAAACGAGAACGTACAGAGGGAATCGATTCCTCGCATAAGTAATTGGCAATTAGCGTCGTTCTCGGCTATCGACCCGGAGTTCTTGGATGACACAATTATATTAAAAAGCTATAAATTTTCCCATAACATATAAATTAATAGCATTACAAGTTAGAAAATATGTTTCGGAATATAATTTTTAACGCCAACATAAAATATTGTTAGGATGTGTTTAAATACGAAATTTTCATGAAGGAACATTGCGTGTCATTCAGAACATCATCATTCAAACTGGACCGTCAGTGGTTCAATCAAAACTCAGGAGAGTATTAGGAATAATTTTAATAAAATACTTTAAATAGCAAGCTGTGCAAATTTAAATTAATTTATATGATTTTCTCATAGATTGCATTGTTAGAACTAGACCAAAATAAATTAGGATTACATGGAAAGCACCAGCTTTCAAATAAAAAAAGAAACAATCATAATCGGTCTAGTCGAAAGTTCTGAAGTAACAAGCATAAAAAATACAGTAGAATTGAGTACCTTCTACAGAAGTCGATTAAAATCGCTCTAGTAATATCGCGGGGTTACCTTAAAAGTCCCTGCTATAATATTCACACATAGCGTCTATAAAACTAATTAAATTCTAAAGATGAAGTAAAATAAAAAAATAGGTTAAAAGGTATTAAAAAAAACGTCGCGTATTTTTCCGTAAAGCAGTTTCCCACTTTCTGTCGAAATGAGGGGTATTTTTACCGGAGCAAGAAAATGAAAGTAATTTCTTCTCCCGAGTGAGAACCGAACCTTAAACCGTCGTGTCTACAATCAGGCGCTGTGCCGGTACACCACAACGATCACGAAATATATATATATATATGAAATTGATGAACACATTGCTTGGCCTAGTTGGGTCTTGAGTCATTTGGGAATTCCGTTATTGATCTTTTATAACCGCTTGTCTTTAAAACTGTTGCGAAAACTGAACACACTAGAAATCCGATAAAACTTTTTTTTTAAATATGTTGCAACGTGATTTTATTATGTCAAAAATATTTTGCTTTGCACTTTTTTTTCAATTTCTAGTATAAAGACTTCGTTTCCCACTTTTCACATTGCTTGGTGAGTAACAACGCCGCGCTTTGTCTTGTTACCAAAGCGAAAGAGATCAAAATAAAAAACATTATTAAATATTTCATTACCGGGAAAAAGCGGGAAGCTAGTTAATATTAACTATACAAAATTCTAGAAATTAGATCATAATGTAACTGAAAGTGCCATAAAATGCCTAACTGCCTGGGACCGTAAATTATCTTTATTCACTACGTAATTGTTGGGTTTGATAGTTGGATCAATAAAATATTTTATTGGTGTATTCTACACTTTGAGTTTATAGCTGATTTAATGTCCGACAAACTTAGATAGGGTCAGATTTATTTTGGAGATTTAGATATTTTTCGGGGCAGCATCTTGCTGTGAACGCAACGATTTTGGGTTTGAATCCCACTCAGGGACACTTTTTAAGGTTCCATTTTTCTACTTTTTAAGGAAAAAGAGATCCTTATAAGATCACTTTGTTGTCCGTCTATTTGGCTGTCTGTCAAGAGCCTTTATCTCATGA
>DWMY01000952.1:0-17692 GCA_018249775.1 Heliconius hecalesia formosus | reverse complement strand
AATATATTGCATTTTTCTAATCTAGAATGACTCGACACTACATTTAATGAAATCATTTTAATTGGACTCCAGATTACTTTAGTCGGAAATCTTTAATGATATGTCAGATCATCGTACGAGGTTTTTACTGACTTACTCACGTTGGAATAAAACTCTAATTAAATTCAAGTAATATCTTTAAGCATTCTAAGTATTGTAAAACTTATAAGTATATCAATGAGGCCGTCATGGCGCAGTGGACTGTACTAGTCTAGTGGAATGTGACTGTAACGCGATCGAACCCACGTTCGATCCCCATTCGGTGGAATGATATCATCTTCGCTCTGGCACCGAGGCAAAAGTTGATCGCCTCGAAATATTCGGCGGAAAGTAGAATAGAAGAAATAGAAATAATAGAATAGTAGAATGAAGTGTGAGTGTGAGCCTTAACACTAGGTTCCCTCTGCCTCAAAAAATAAAGCCCCAATAAATAAAGCACCCTGCTATGTGCGGGATACAGCGTGAACTTTATTTATTTATTTTAAATATATAAGTATACTAAGTGCAAAAATAGTTTCTGGTTTTTATATTATTAGTTAAGTTATATAAATATCTCTACTAGGAATTGTATTTTTAATAATTCGGAAGTGACGCACATAAAGTATCGATAGCTATGAGACACCTTTCTTAGAAGTCGGACGGGATGCTATTTTTTGCCTTTGTTATTATCTTAAATTATCGATAAGAAGTGTCGATAATATGACGACAGCTATTTTTTTTACTGGAGCAGTACCTCTTATTTGAGAAAAAATAAGTATTTTTAAAGTTATAAATAAAATAATGAGATCTAAAATGTAATGTTCATAATTTACATTTAAAAACAGTTATATCTGCGAGTGTTACAATTGCCATAAATACCTTTATATGGTTATATTATGTATTAATGTAAATTTACGTTTCTATAGCTTCACGCTGTATTCTTCACATAATAAGGAAGGCAAAGGGAACCTGGGAACCTAGTGTTAAGATACTTAATTCATCCACTTTCCACTAAATTCTGGAATTCTGGTCCCGTTACCAGAGCGAGGACATGAAAACTTTCTGAAGTTTCTCGAGTGATGACCAAGCCTACAACCTGTCGCGTTTACTTCGCTACCGATATAAATTACATTAATGTTATTTATTTTTGATATTGACGCTTTTATAATTTCTTGTATGAATATTTAATATTAAGAGGAAAATATCGATGATTTTTATGAGTCACATACATACAATTAATGTAGTTTAATTATATTGAAAAAGTAAATCAAATTCATGATAAATATGGAAACTATTATATTACAGTTCCCTTCGCAAAAAAAATTCCAACAAATTAAAGTGGTTTTCCGCCTTTGCTACCGACATAAATAAGTTTCCTATAATTATAAACTTAACTATTTTAAACATACTAGCTTATGCACGCGATATCAACTGTAGCTTTATATTTTTTATTTGATATGTAGTTTTTTTTTGCATCCCGCATATATCAGAGAAGGCAGAGGGTACCTGGAAACCTAGTGTTAAGACACTCCGCTCTGGAGGCATTGCGTGTTGAGCGGCGGAACTCAAGACCGCATTTTGCCTCGTTACTAGAGCGAAGGAATGAAAATTTTTAAATTATCATTTCCTCGAATGGGAATTGAACCCACATCCTGTCGCGTTTACAGTCACACGTGTGTGCCGTTGCGCCACTACTCGTCTAAACCTATAGTGAAGATAAAATATGATTTATTTGTGATGTTATTAAATAAAATAAAACAAAGAAAAAATATGAATAAATATATAATTTAAGTTTATCCAGCAGTACGCGAATAATTTACCATTTTCCATATTAAACTTTAAAGAGACAGACACACTCAAAAAAAGAATGTAGGATTTAAGAACTTTAAAATTTTGCAGATACCTAGATTTTCTGTATATCGTAAATGAATTGTTATATTATGAAAGAAATTTTAGAAAATCCACTCATATCCGTGTGGATAGGTTAGGAGTGTTCCTAAGAAATAAAACAGTGGTTAAAATTAGCACTAAACTTCTTTATATATTACTTCTTTATATACACTAAGAATGGAATTATCACCTCTTAAAGAAGGAAAACCACCTGAAAAAGACAGAAACGTGTATTTTGAAATTTAAACTTTTATAAACGGCACCAATTCCTGAGATCGAAGAAAGCGATGTTGGAATGCGGGCCTAAGTGCCTAAATTTTGGAGCCTGTAGGTTACTTTTATACACTAACAAGACCACGGAAAGAAAACTAGTAATAAAAAATCATTTAACAATTACACGTACAGACTGCGCCATTTGTTGTCATATTAATACAGTATCTCTGTCGACATGAAAATATTTACACACCTCTTTTCCGTTGCCTTGGTACAATTCCCTTGCAATTTGTGCGACATTCATCTAACTATTCCAACAAGCAAATTCAATTATAAAATGTATCACTATAATTATATATTGTAGGTACTTTATGCTATTTAATCTCAAAATAAAGCAGTTACTCTGAAATATTTACTTTTATGAAATTTTGTATTGAGTGACGGAACTCAACACCGCGCTATGTCTTTTTTTATGGAAAAAACAAGGCAAACGAGCGTTCAGGTGACCTGATGGTAAGTGATTACCGCCGCCCACGACCCCGTGCAACACCAGAGGAGCTACAGGTGCGATGCCTGCCTTTAAGGTTGGTTGGGCACCGGAGCCCGACATTACCTGATGCGAAACGCAGTAGCATAAAGCCACTACTTCACGCCGGTTTTAAATGCCGGGGGTGGTAATGATCCGGTCGAGTCTGTCCATGCGTGTTGCCATTGCTGGCGACGTGACTCTACCACACGTACTTTAGTCGCCTCTTACGACACCACCAGTACCAGGATGATCCTATTCTAGGCCGGGATCACGCAGCACAAAACCTTGTCATCAGAGCGACGAAATGAACATAATTTATTACTACGAGTAGAAATCGAAACCACAATTGGTTGCATTTACTGTCAGAGGCCGCTGCGCCACGACGTGGGACAGATATATAACGTTATGTTTAATTATTTAACATATAAACCTAGATACCTTAACGAAATCTTTTACTAGACTATCTTCATTTTAAACATTTATAAAAGTGAAAATCGCCATCGTAACCACTCTGTAGAAATAGGCTTGGCAAATACACCTCTATGGCATTTAATTATCTATATATAGATTAAAAATAAAATTAAACTTTTTAATTAAAAACTTAGAGGACAACTACTAAAAAAAGGAAATAGTGTTCGTATTTTGTATCTTATTTTATTTGCAGATATATTAAACACATAAAACGAAATATAAATAAATAAACATGTTATTCTATAAATGCGGTACCTAGAGACATTTTTTTTTTCGTTTAAAAATGAAAATAAGTTGGTACTTTTTATCTGTGTTTTAATTAAAATAAAAATATTAGGACAATACTTATTTAGAATAATTTGTTATCTTAATAATAAAGTGTTATCTTGTTTCTTGACATTTTTTTTTTTAAATTCGCAGTTTATGCCTAGTAGGACTTTACTCATGGTCATATAGAATAAAGATATTTCCTAAGACTTTAACTGTGAACAGATATGTAAGGGTTTTTTTTTAATTTTAAGGCCAATTTTTTAGTAGTACAATTTCTATGGTGGGGACTGTTGTGGAATGGGCACAGGCCACCCGTCCTCTCCTCTTTCAACGCTCATGTCTCTACCCAATGTAATATGACTTTATATGATATGAGTGATTTCTCGATTTTAAAAAAACCGGACAAGCGCGAGTCGGTTTTACCCGTAGGATCCCGTACAAAAATTGAGGGTCGCGCTTTTTCTGAAATTTAAGCTTAGCCTAGCCAGAGCCCTTTCATTTGATACCTTTCACTTGAACTAGCGGCTTTAATACCAAATTTTGCCCCCCTTTTAAGGCTATTATGTTTCAAGACTTAACTACAAATGTATAGATTTCAGGTAGCTGCCAAATTTTATAATTGAAGTTCAACCGGAAGTACCCTATTAATTTAGATTATCTTTATAATGGCGAAATACGCGTTTCTTTTTGAGATATAAACAACCATATACATTTTTTAAAGAAAATGTAGATATACATTTTTTTCAGGAAATCAAGGGACAGTAGACCTGAGTATATGGTTTGAATTTTACTCGATATCTCCAAGCGTTCCTGAGATAATGCCTCTTGATAGACAGGCAGAAAGGCGGACGAACAACAAAGTGATCTTATAAGGGTTCCATTTTTCCTTAAAAGGTATGGAACCCAAAAAAAATATATATATTAAAATTATATGATTTAGTGAAAAAGATCAGTATTAAAATTGACATATTATGCGTATGACGAATCTATCTGCAAAACACAAGTTATGTGGTGGATTTTTTATTTTTATTTTTATATACTCCTAAATAGGGTATATTAATTAATAAACATAAGTTTCCTGTGACTCAGAGAGGGAATACCGGGAATTTTATATTTGCAAAAAATATATTTAGAATGCGAATATAAAATGTTAAGGCAGTGAGTAAAAAATGAAAAAAAATGTTGACGCATCAAATCATTTAAGATGTAAAAAAATCTGAATATTGTGAAATCTAAAAAAGTGTGTTGATTAAAATACGTGATAGATGTATTTTGATGTTTCCCAGTATAAAAAACTACATATATTTCTGTAGGTTATATAAACCTATAAAATACAATAAATCAAGCTGATAGAGAATCTATTATATCATATTTGTAGAGCGTAAGTGACCACTAAAAAAATAATTCGGAAAATGAGGAGTACAATAGTTTTTTTTTATGGAAAAGACAAAGCAAATGATCCTACGGGTCACCTGATGGTAAGTGATCACCGCCGCCCACGACCCAGTGCAATACCAGAGGAGATGCAGGTGCGTTGCCGACTTTAAGGTGGAGATAGATGCGCTTTTTTAAGTCGTATCGACCTAAAAGTTTTTATGAAACACAGAATTTTTAAAATAATCATCTAAATAAGAAACGGCCATAAGTAAAATTGATTTATCAATAGAAAAATGAAGGTATTCTCTCTCGACAAGACGTCATTTGGTAAACAAATTGGGCTGATGTAGAAGCTTATTTACTTGCACATGTCTATTATTTATAAGAAATCTTCAAACGACAACAAATATATGTAGATATATATATATATATATATATATGTATTCTTAGAATTAAATGTTAAAATTACGCCGAAGTTCTGTATTATATGTACGACTTATAATGTCAAATTTCTAAATTAACATAAAGAAATTTAAATATATCTTAACAATTTTTTAGGCCCTAAACTGTTAAACTGTTTATTAATAGTTTAATTA
Organism: Heliconius hecalesia formosus; assembly: GCA_018249775.1. Classification (NCBI taxonomy): domain Eukaryota; kingdom Metazoa; phylum Arthropoda; class Insecta; order Lepidoptera; family Nymphalidae; genus Heliconius; species Heliconius hecalesia. The sequence continues at coordinate 12,328 of DWMY01000952.1, read as the reverse complement.
CTCTTCTTTCCTCCTTTTAGCTCACTATATAATTTAATTCACCACCGGTAGCGTGTTTTATCAAAAATTTATTATAAATAAAGAACTTTATATTTTTTTCCTCTTAGTTTTCCTTAAAAAAAATATAGTGCAACTTCCATTCTTAGTACAAATTATTCTATAATTGTATCCAACAGCCAACTATTAACTAACACCTATTGCATCATTTGAATTTATTTTGAATTAAATAGACAAATATTTTGTTTATTGTTTTATTGTTTTTAAGTAGATCAATTACTTATATGTATAGTGGTCTAATAATACACGCCAATCGTCTTTATTAAAGCTTCAACTCCGCGCGTAGTATAAGCGCATAGTTTTTTAGGTTTTTTTTTTTAAGAAAAAATATGGCAATCGACCGTGCGAGTCATCAGATGGTAAGTGATCACCGCCGCCTTCGACTCCGTGTAACACATGAGAAGCTACCACTGCGTTGCCAGCGTTCAATATAGCATAATAATATAACGCTCTGGTAACGATGTAAAGTGCGTCCTCCAGAATTCGTCGGGAAGTGGGAAACGGAACTATGGGTTCCCTCTGTCTATCCTACCATGTGCTGGTTACACCGTAAAGCTAAAAAACCTTTATAAATAGGTAACAAATGTATAGCAGATCAAGCGTCAATATTATAATTAAATTGGATATTACTTTCCTTAATCAGACGTGGCGCCTAACCGTACACCTTAGTCATATGACATATAGTACCTATTTATTGTGTATTAAAAAAAAACGTGGGTATATTTTGTGACGTAAGCACGTTACTTGCGTATGAAATAATTTAATAAAATGGTGTAATAAATGCACTATCATCGAGGAAGTGTTGCATCATGTGATATCAAATCGTTATAGCCCTGAACTAACACCATAATTCCGGAGTCTTCCTCACCGAGCTCTTCCTCGTATCTAATTAGTAAATGAGAAACTGCAATACGTATTTTTTTTTTTAATTTACGCTGTATCTCACATATAGCAGGGTAGGCAAAGGGATCCTAGTGTTAAGACACTCCATTTCCCAGTTGACATCGAATTTTCGTGGCGTTGCGTGTTGAGTGGTGGAATTTAACGTCGCGCTTTGCCTCGAAAGTTGGACTAAAATTATTAAATATTTTATCTCATCGAATGGAAATCGAACCCACAACCTATAACGTTTGCAGTCATACTTTGTGCCCATCGCCACGTATGGCCTCACAATACGACATGTTCCTCTTATATCATTGTTTCTTAGTAACGTGGGGTATATTATTAAAATAATTACTTATATACATAGAACAATTAACTCCATTGACGCACAATGGAGACATTTCTGGTTAAATGTAGTGATTAAAGGTTCCGATATATGTTAAAAATGTTAACCTATAACATTTGTACACTTCACACTGTATCCCGAATACAGTAGGAAAGCGACTGGTGTTAGATACACTCTCTTTACTCTTCTTTCCGTCCGAATTTGGGTAGTAGTGTGTTGAACTGGTGAAATTTATCGCTAAACTTAATCTTACCTATATGTTATATTCAAATATATTTTTATTTATAGCCTCACGCTATACCACGCACTTCAGCGGGGATCTGAGGAAATCTAAAAACCTAGTGTTAAGACACTCCATTCCTCAAATTCCGCCGAATTCTCGAAACATTACGTATATGGTGGCGAAACTCAGTGCAGCGCTTAGACTTGTTACTACAACGAGGGAATGGAAATAGTAAATATTTCCTTCCCACGCGTGGGAATGGAACCCACAACCTATCAAGTTTACAATCATTACTATAAAATAAGATTATTCCGAAATTTGAAACATAGCAATCGCTAGCAATATCTCTTAACAGTAAAAAGTTAAAGACAGAGTGATTTGGCCTGCTGTCTCTACGACTTCGCTTCGAAAATTTCTATTTAAAATTATAAAAATAATTAAAAAAATTAAATTAGCTTCACCTGTATCCCGCACATAGCAGGTTAGGCAGAGGGAACCTAGTGTTAAGACACTCCGTTCCCCACTTTCCGCCGAATTTTGGAGGCATTGCGTGTTGAGTTAAAATTATTAATAAGGTCAATACAATTAACACTTTGTTAGGTATTATTAATTTTGAGTGTAAGGGTATTTACGTTGAGATAAATTATATTATTATTTAAATCCCCATGGAAATTTATTAATTATCCTGCATATATAATATATGTCAAATTCAGACTTTTGACACACTTCTGTCTCTGTGTCTATTGTTTTCTGACTTAAGATTTAATAACTAATAGACTGAGATCCCAGGGCCCCCAGACCTGCGTCATTTTAGCAAAGCTGAAATTTTGAGGATTAATAGTCTAATATGTAGTTAAGACTGTATGCGTATTTACTAACTTGAAAGTAAAAGAAGAATTTTCCGACACCTATAAATAATTCGCAATAATAATTACTAATTCCTTTTCTTAATTAATATTTAGAAGTACTTATAATTACTTATGCTAGAAAAATATAATTTAATATCATTTATTTTCATTGAAGCAACTGGTGGATGTTTTCATTCATCCTTATTATAGGTGTTGTTTCGTAAGTATTTCAAATATACAACGAAGACATTTAGCTTTCGTACGCTGCGCGCTGTGGAAAATGCCCAATTTCCAATAAAATTAATATCAAAAATTTTCCAGAAAATTTAATTAACTTACGTATCGCTTTGCTACATAAAAATACCAATAGGCATTATTATATTGTCTGTGGACGTAAATTTTCTCTAAATGTAATAATTTTGTTTTTCTCTCTTTGTTTAATTAATTGGCTTAGTTTATGCATTAAAAAAAAGTAAATATGAAAAATAAAATCATTCAATAATAAAACGTAACGTCTAAAATATTATTTTATAGTTCTGATTAACTAAGAAGTATTATAATTTCACATTTTAATTATTTAATAAATGAAAGTTACTTTAATAATAAATTTTATTTTAAATAGCTATGCATAAATGTAAAATAATAAATTATAATTAAATTTTATAAAAATATATAAATATTAAATTATAGATGTTTAAAAAAAAAATAAGCGCCATCTATTGAAAACCCATAGAACTACGTTGCCAAAGCGATAACAGAAAGACCCATGAATGAAATGATTGGCGTGGAATAAAACTGACAACTTGACAAGAGACAAGAAAACTTTAACTTGGTTGAAAGTTCAACAGCTGATAGCGCTGGGTCGAATTATGAGTAATTTTATATGATTTATAATATACATAAACTGAAATTATTAAAATAAATACAATAGTTATATTATCGCGCTTTAGTCTTAGCCGTGGGTTCCTTATGAACGTACTTCAGTGATTTTGTTTTTTCCGACTTATTCTAACCTCAAAGTGTAAACAATAATAAAGGTGAGTAAACATTAATTATTAAACATTTTTATCACTAATCTTTGATCAGTAATGGGTGTTTACCGAATATTATTTTCTGTTTGGTATTTAATATTAAATAAACTTTCATTTAAGCAAAGTAAAAGGAAAATTATTTAAAATAAATATTTTTTTTTGACATGTAGAGTCAAAGATTATCGTGTACATACTAGTTATGGTCATCTTTAGTGATTAAGTAATCCAGTTTTGCACATTATTTAATAACTGCTGATAATAATATGTAAATAGCGGTCTCATTACAACATAAATTGTGGTTACAGTTTGGTGGTGTCTTAATCAAATTACAATAGATAAAAAAAGCGTAATATACCTATTTTGTTTAAAAAGTAATTAAAACACTTAAGTAATATTTTTTTTTAATTTAAAATTAGCTAAGTACATATTAATAACTTTACGTTTGTTTAAGTAGAGTTGGTCTGCTTCTAACTTAACTAACTGTACGCGGTATTACATTCTATTTATAGCTACATAAGTCCATCAAGTAAGCCCTATTATCCGCATATGTCACATACACATATTTTTTAAATATTGTGAAATTTAAACATTATCAATTCAGTTAATATAAAAAGTAATTAAGGAAAACCATTGACATATCCACAACTTACCTTAAAAAAAAGGAACGTGAACTATATTCATATAAAAGTGAAGATATATACGTAAATTTAACTTTTAACTAATTAAACAAAAAAAAACAATCCACAATTACGCTAACTACTAAAACATTTACCTAAAACGTTATCGCATCAAGTCAATAGAACTGTGCGACTGACTGAACGGCAGAAACGGGGAAAGTGACTCCTTTTTCTTAACACTCGATGCCAGACGTCGCAACGCAGGCATGTCCGTTGGAATGGACAACACAAGAAATCTCTTCGAACGTACACCTTTCAACACCACTGCATCCTCAACACAATGTAAGATAATATGAAAGTTATATAGAAATGTCTCGTTGTAGTATTCGAACACACAAATGCATCGTTCGTAACCGTTCGTGTACGTCGGTCGGTGTCGCGGTAATCTCCACGAACGTCGAACTAAAGTCTAAACTATAGTCACGAAACCCACGCTAGGATATGACCAATAAAATAACACGCGATCACGGAAACGTCGAAACTGTTCTTTTTGTCTTCCCAGAGGACAGTGAGTGACCGTAATGCAGGAGTGAGAGGAGCGGGCTCTTAGCATTGACTGGAGTCTGGACGAGCTTGGGCCAGGCAGGATGCGACCCATTAGGAGAAGAGCGAGTCATTATTGTATTGTCGTGGGTTTATAGTAACGCTTGTGTCTCCTTATATTGCTGGGAGCGATGTGTGATAAGAATTTGGGTGACAAAAGGATGACATGAACAGAATATCCTATCGTCACTGGCACTAACCTTAATAGAGAAATTTTGATTTATCGATTTTAATGATTGAATTGGCAATCGTTTGAAGTTATTTAGTATAAGTAATACTATATAATATTTGGTTTTTAACTTTTTTTTATTGAAATGACCAAAAATTTATATAGTGAACGCCATTACTAAAATGATAATTAGATACGAAAAAAATAGAGTTGTTAGAAGGGACTAATAAAGTCACGGGACCGGATCCAGGATTACTCACGCTCGTTCGTTCAATTGGAGAGTTAAGTACCAACCAAGCTCTGAAGCCGCTCATTTCCGCCGCTATTTCACACAGGAACCAAAGGGATATACATACACGACTGCTTTATTAAATAAATAAATCAATTTTACGTTGTATCTCTCATTAAGTAGGGTAGCAGAGGGAACCTAGTGTTAAGACACTCCGTTCCCCACGCATCGTCGATTTTTTCGAGGCTATGCGTATTGAGTAGCGGAACTTAACGCCAGGCTTTTGCTTTGATGTCAGAGTGAAGAAATGAAAATATTAATAAATAATAAATCGTTTCCTGGAGCGTGGGCCGAACCCACAACCGTCGCATTACAGTCACACCTTTGTGCCTCTGTGCCACGACGATAACTGCTCTATATAAATCGATTAAACTATTAAATTTTATTATTTTTTTTTTTTACAACGTATGATGCATTTTTTAATCTTGAAATAAATTAATAAATAATTTTCGTGAAACCTTGTGCTAAATCTGAGATGTTCCGCATAATTCTAGTTTGGTTGAGATATGCAAATAAGAGTTGGATGTAATGCTATCATTGTGGTGTCATCAATCATTACGCTGAAGTAACCTACCTACTGTATCCGATTTGGTACATTATACCAATATTAGAAAATATGGATTTAAGTTTGTTTGTTAGGATTTCACGCCAAAACTACTCAACCAATTATCATGAAAATATAAACTTTGTATTCTTAGAGGAAATAGGATCGTTTTTAGTTCAAAAGTATGTATTGTCTAGAATTTAATTCTAAAATCGAACACATTAATTAATTCTTACTCCTCTATAACGAAATACTTATAGGTATATTTTAATAACTCAAAATAAAAATATAAAAGGATAATGGATACTACTTTAATAATAAAAAAATAGTAATTAATAGAATTAAAGAAATTCATCATATATTTTTATATTAATTCCGCTTGGGAACGAACAGTGGACAGTGGACACTGGACCGTCAATTGACCCGTAGCGGGTAACGGTGCCACCCAACCGCGCAGGTCGCGCCTCCGGTCACACCACATTTCCCACCAATCATATTTTTTTTTCATATATGTATAAACATATGGGAGTATTATATATGAGTTTTTAACATTTCTGAAGTGTTTTTTCACATTTTGGATAGAAAAATACTTTTTTGTTATTTTTATAAGTAATAAAAGAAGCGCTTGGACGGTTTCCATGAGGCTTTGGTTCAAATCCCGGTTAGGTTCAAATTCCGCTGCGATTATTTTTTATATATTGTTTTTATAAGGTAAAATTATATATATATATATATATATATATATATATATATATATATATATATATATATATATATATATATATATATATATATTTGTTGGAGGTATTTCATTTATCTTAGTTTACCTTTTGGAAGGATTTAATCTCCCTCCACTTAACCCCCAAACGCAATTGTATATTTTTTTTAATCGAATAGTACTTTAATCAAAATAATTATAAGTATTATTAACACATTCCAAATGTTAGAAACATTCTTTTAGACTTTTAGTTTTAGTGGAAATATTTAGAAACTTATAAAATAGTAAAATAAAAAAGAATAATATGTGGAGAAAAATTATAAAATTATATAGACCCTCTATATAATTTTATAATATTTAAATAAAAAAAATACTTAAAAAAAAATTATACTTATATAAGATATTTCATATAAATATCAGTGTCCAAATCTAAGTACGAAAAAAGTAGACACTCCATTCGTAACTTTCCAATATTTTTCGAAGCTTTGCGTGTCGACTGACGAAACTCAATGCCACCCTTCGACTAATATAGCGGAGAAATAAATTAGCTTCACGCTGTATCCCGCACACAGCAGGGTAGGCAGAGGGAACCAAGTGTTAAGACACTCCGTTCCCCACTTTCTGCCGAATTCTGGATTCATTGCGTGTTGAGTGGCAGAACTCAACGCCGCGCTTTGCCCTCGACATCAGAGCGAAGAAATGGAAATTTAAATTTAAGCAAATATTTCATCTCCTCGAGTGGGGATCGAACCAACAACCAGTCGATTTTACAGTCACACTTCGTGCCGCTGCGCCACGACTGGCCTCAATAGTAATATTAGTCCTGTTAATTTAGAACAGCGCTACATTGTTTCGTGATCGATATTCAGGTTCATAGATCTAGGTTTAGGTCACAGTGTCTGATGCAACGCGTGCCAAGCTCAGATTTTCTCCAATAAATAACATTTGACTGAATAAACAAATAAATAAGGAAGTTATTAACATGATAATCAAGTATTATTGAAGTAGAAAATCTTAATTTTTTTTTATAATTTTCTTATATATAGTTTTTACTGAATTTTTCTTGTATTAAAAATGTTTTTAAATATCTTTATTTTATGTATTTTGTTAAAATAAAATTATTCTTTTGTCATTGTAGATATAGATTTTAATCTATTGTGATTTGGACTGACGGTCGTCGGGTTGAATCAGATATATCGAATGTTAGTTAGTATGAAAGTAAACGCGGCGCTTGTTGGTTCGACTCCCACTCGTAGGGAAGAAAATGAAAATTTAAATTATTTTTATTTCCTCACTCTAGCAACAAGACAAAGTGCGGCGTTGAGTACCGCCACTCAACACGCAATGTCTCTAAAATTATTATTATTCATATGATAGGTTCACGTTACACATTATTAAGTTATTAACTTATTCCCCTACTACTTCTTTTCTTATAATTATATTAGTTAAAGATAACGATTTTATGATGTCAATTAACTATTTATTATTTTTATGCACATATAAACTACGTTATCTGTATTGTGATAAATCACGAGTGGTGAACAGAAGCAACGCGTTTTGGTTTCTTAGTTTTATATAAAAGTCTGTCGTGCTTCTTGAAACATTTTTTTTATTTTACGTTCTATTTCCGGTGGAAAAAGTAGGATAGGCAAAAGGGTGGGCTGTTACTTTAGGGGGTATGTAAAATCGGATTTTTTTTATTGCAAAACTTGATACAAAATTTCGTTCCTCTATCATAACCTTCGATAGCTCAGTTGGTAGAGCGGTGGACTGTAGCGGTGTAAATACGAAGTTATCCATAGGTCGCTGGTTCAAATCCGGCTCGAAGGATTCTTTTTTTTTTATTTTTAGTAACTAACTATTTCTATTTAAATTTTTAATGTTTTACTTATATATTTATTAATTCTTTTATAATAGTAATTTACTTTATTAACATTGTTAAATTGTCTTTTTTAAATTTTAGTTTATTACAAATGAACGAAATGTCTTTTGCAGTTGACTTGAGTTATAAAAGTATCTAAATTTAGTTGTGATAATGTTTTAGTTGTAATTAAATTGCCTAAAAACATTAATATAATGTTTTTTAGCTCTTTTTATTTCTTTTATCCACGTAAAAATGAAATAGTAAAATTTTAAAATATTTAGCAAGACAAAATATTAAGAAAAGTCTTATTAAAATGGTTTATTTTACAATACGTTACGAAAAATTGAAAAATAAAAATGGTAGACAAAAAAAACAACTGTTTCCGCCCGGGATCGAACCGGGGACCTTGTGCGTGTGAAGCACACGTGATAACCGCTACACTACGGAAACATGTCTCTTCTGATCGAAATATTACATTATATATGGACAATATACAATGTAATATTTTGATATAATGTAATAATTACATAGAGAATCTGATTATCACACCTAATATTTTAAATGTAAATGTAATTTTGTTTGTTACGCTTTCACACCTAAACTACTCAACTGATTATCATGAAACTTTGTATACATATTCTTAGAGGTATTCGAAAGGACATAGGATACATTAAAAAAATATTTTCTTTTGATTGTAATTTGAAAATAAGTTTAAGCTAATATGAGCCGTATTGGAGTTCTTAGTAATATCATAATTTAAAAGACAAATTTACTAATTCTTGACAACCACGAAGTTCAAACTCTATTCATATAAAACAATCATTAATAAGTTGCGATTTTACAATTAATGGCAGAAATAGGAAGGAATCTTTGTTTTTCAAATAAAAAAAAAAACGTCTTACCTTGAAAGATGCAGCTGTCACAAACACGAAGCTAAAAAAAACGAGAGAAAGGAGCGCCCTCAACGATGGCGCTTCTCAAACTTTGCCACCATGAAATGTCTATCATCTTTTATACTAGAACAAATTACACCCTCATTGACCACCCGCTGAATAGATCTCATTATGGAGGGTGTGCCTTATTACTTATGTGCCGTTCGTAATCATCGCACCCTATTTTCATATGATCTTTGAATCGTAATATAAAAATAAAATGGCCGTCGTGGTGCAGTGCGATAGGGTGAGTGGAAACGTGAGGGTTGTGAATTCGATTTTCACTCGGAGGGATTATTTTTATTTTTATTTTCTCGCTCTGGTAGACAATGCGTGGTATTGAGTTCCACCACTTAACATGCAATATCTGGAAACTCGAACGGAGAACGGAGTGTTTTACCACTAGATTAGGAAAGTTTTACCACTAGATAGGGAATATTGTAATATTGTATACATTGAACTTTTACCCGACTACGGCTAAGCAAAGATTATGATAAGTATAGGTTATTTTGACCGTTATGTATGTATATATGTTTATTTGTTCCCCTGTAGCTTCTAAAATATTTATTATAATTTGACAAATAAGGTATTGTTGGAAGCGTCTCAATTGTCCTTTGGTTATAGACTATGTGACGTCATATCAAATGGAATGTGGTAATTTAAATAAATAATTTTTTAAGTATTGTATCATGTTTGGTGTCAAATGCAAGGTATCAAGGAGCAAATTTTAAAAATATATATTTTATTCCTTCTTGCTCGCCAGGTTGCACCCGATAGTTGGAGATAATTTCTACAAAACAATAAAACTTAAACAAATATATCTACAATAGTTCTGTAAATACCCAATTACGAAAGAAAACCCAAAAAATAATTTAACATTAAGTTCAAGAACTAAAACTCGACTACAGATAATCTTGCTTTAAAAAATATGAAACAAGAAAATTTTCTCAACCTGAAATTGACAGCCGCGGTTGTGTACCATTAATTCTAACAGTAGGAAGTAAAAGTCGTAGTCATAGTCGAATAAATATCATAAATTCAAGTCAATGTTAAAAAAAACTTGTTTGTAAGGTATTTTTTAAATATTCTCTACAATTTTTGTTTTCGGTTATTTGATATTTTCATCTTAATAAAGGTTATTTCACGACTTTCTGGCATGATGTACTAAATCATGACAGTGCAAATTTTATAATTTTAACATAAGAATCAAAGCGCAGCATTGAGTTCCGCCTCTTAACGCGCAATGCCTCCAGAATTCGGAGGAAAGTGGGGAACAGAGTGTTTTACACTAGGTTCCCTCTGCCTACCGTGCTGTTTGCTGAATACAGCGTAAAGCAGATTTTTTTACCTAAGAATTATTAAGAACTGAAGAATAAAATATACTAATAAAAAATAGCTTTCAACAGGCAGATGCGGTTTCATATAAAGCAGGGTAGGCAGAGAGAATTCCCGCATAAAGCAGGGCAGAGACACTCAGTTCCTCAGCTTTCGCACAATTATCGAGACATATCTTGTTGAGTGACGAAACTTAACGCCGTGTTTCGTCTTATTACTACAGCGAAAAAATAATTCACTCTACCTAATGGAAATTGAACCCACATCCGTCCCATTTACATTCAGGCACGACAACTACAGAAATAACATACACTATATGTATAAGGTAAATGACTAAATTGAAGACAATTTAAGCATTTACCACCGGGACGGGAATTCTAACAACGTCGACTACTTACGCTATATATAGGTATAATGTTTACGGTAATGGCCACTTGTATTTATAGTGGTGGCGGTGGGTGTACTCCTTGTGTGGTAGGTGGTAGGATTGAGATTCATATCGTAGTAGTAAGCGATAGATATGTTAGGATGACCTTATGGGACTTTATCCGGTTTATTTATGTTATTTTTATTTATATTCATAGAAATAAAGATTTTTTAATCAGCTTCACGCTGTATCCCGCACACAGCAGGGTAGGCAGAGAGAACCTAGTGTTAAGACACTCCGTTCCCCACTTTCTGCGGAATTCTGGAGGCATTGCGTGTTGAGTGGCAGAATTCAACGCCGCGCTCAGCCTCGACACCAGAGTGAACAAATGGAAATATAAATTTAAGTAAATATTTCATCTCCTCGAGTGGGGATCGAGCCCACAACCAGTCGGTTTTACAGTCACACTTCGTCCCGCTGCGCCACAAATGGCCTCAGAAATAACGTTTTAGTTGGCGACTTTTTTTTGCCTTTAAGTATAAGTGCTAGTTGGTAACAACTAATATGAAAAAACAGGCATCTCAGTTTTTATATTTTTCAAAATAAATTCGAACTCATTCACTCAACTCAAATTTTGCAAAGGTATAACTACATGTTGAACATAGAACATAGAATAGCGTGTTGTTTTTTTTAGCTTCACGCTGGATCCCCCACGCGGGCAGAGGGAACATGGAAACCTAGTGTTGAGTGTCGAGTGTAGAGTGGCAGAACTCAACTCCACGCTTAGAGGGAGGAAATGAAAATATTAACTATTTCATTTCTTCGAGTGAGAATCGAACCCACCACCTGTCACGTTCATAGTAGAAAGCTTGTGCTCCTAAACCACTGGCGTCATATAAGAGAGTAAGCAGACAAAATCTAATGTCGGCGGCGATACACTTTCTGCACTTTCGAGTAGTACGAACTACACATTGCATGTTGGGTGAGGGGACTCAACGTCAGACTTTGGCATCCCAAAACAAAAAAATAATCATTTTCACGTGTAGGATATTGAACCCACAACGATCATCATAATTTATTCGCCGTGATTGCTTCAATTTCTATATTTTTGAATTTGTTTTCTTTTTTAACTTTTTCAGATTAAAAATGGGAATCGAAGGAGTGATGGTTTCCTACAATTATTCTGATGGTGGTGAACTAGCGAATATTCTGACAGTATCCGCTTCTGGTATAAAGTTTTCCAAACGATGGGTTTTAACCCATGGTTCTATTTTATCACCATTAAAAGAAGCAAATATAATTAAGAATTCCAGAGGAAGACCTATATTGAACGAAGAGTTTTACGACAACCTTCCTGAAATCTATGTAACGTGTGAAAAAGGAAAATCAAAAGTGCCAAATGTATATGATAATATTGAAAAGCTGAGTAGGGAAAGGAATATGGATAATGATATAGACTTCGAACACAGCAGCTATCAAGTACGCGTGCTGACTGGAAGGTGA
>DWMY01000951.1:0-17709 GCA_018249775.1 Heliconius hecalesia formosus | reverse complement strand
AGTCTTAAATATAGAAATAAAAATATATGTAGTAAATTTTCCTATAACAAAGAAAATCTATTCAAAAATTAAAAGAATGAAATAATATACAGAAACAGATGTGGGCACTGGACACTATTAACTTAGTAAAAAAATTATTTTACAAATAAGTATAATTTTATGAATTATTATTTATTTTATAGCCTCTAAAAATCTGCATATTATTGAGAAGCTCACGGGAAAACATTTTTTTTTGTTATTCTGTAATTACTTGAATAATATTTTGATTAGAAATAACTTTTTATATTAGCTAAAATACAATTATACGATATTCAGACGAAGTCAGGAAGCTGGACGGAAGGATAATGAGCAATTAAATTTTAAATGGCGTGGACGTCAATAACGGTGGTAATAACATTTGTATTTAAAGGAGTGTTCATTGATTTTGGAGTGCGGAGTCGACGGAACGCGTGCTTGAAAACGAAATGACGTGTAGAATAAACAAACAGTACTTACGAATGGGTAAGAGCTAAGAGGGCAATAACAATAATTGTTGTCGCCATTGTGCCGTGCAGCGGTGACGACTTGCTTCGCTGTACTGCTGATTTGGCGTGGTTCTTTTATTTTGAGACTTGTGCTTCCCGTTATTCGGTAATCTTGAGTGGTTACCTACAGTTGTCAATTTTAAAAGAAGATAAACACATAAGAATATATAAGTGTATATTTACTCTTATCTATCACAAGAAAACATAATACCTGTTCATTTGGCGTAAGTATTATCATCATACTATGAACATACTTTAGCATCATAATTTGAATGAATATTCCATTTTTTAATGTTTTATTTCAGAAATACGTTTGCGTATATTTCTGTACGTTAGGCACGTTAAGTTTCACCTTCACTTGATGATAAGTATGTAATTGGTTTTTTAACATCTCTATCTTTTTAATGGCATATTATTCACAATTACATAGAGTAATTAATGCACCCTATATCAAGTAATAAAAAGGAAATGACAAACATTTAAAGTATAAAAGTGTAAGACGACAAAATTTTCTTCATTATTCTACACTAATCTTAGCAACTTTGTCTGCGTGCTAAGTACTTCTATTTACAAAAAGTAAAAATAGTTAACGTACAGACAGATTTTCTACTGTTTCATAGAGTTCCTAGTGTAGATTGGTATATGAACACAAAATATATGAATAATATTGTTATATTATTAAATGTTCTTTTTTATCAAATTTGACGGTGTTTTTGAATTACGGACTGATAAAATAACCATTTGTAGAGCATGAAAAAATAAATTGTGGCAAAGTAAAAACAACTTTTTTTACCTTCACGCTGTATCCCGCATATATATAGTAGGGTAGGCAGAAGGAAGTGTTAAGACTCTCCGTTCCCGGAAAGACACTTCTGTTCCTCATTTTTCGCCGAATTCTGGAGACACTGCGTTTTGAGTGGCAAAACTCAACACCACCTCGTTACCTGAGCGAGGAAAGGAAAATTTTAAATATTTTTATCTACTGGAGTGGGAATCGAACCCACAACCTGTCGCACGCTTGTACCCCTGCGCCACGACTATCCTAAAAAATAACTTAATATCTTATAATGATAATGTAATTAGAAATTAAACTTTTATTGTGTCTAATATCGTTCACTTTAACTATTAGGTGTGGGTAAAATGTCGACAAACCAAAATATGGCAACAAATATAATGAAATCATTTTAATTGCACATACTTATCTGTTATTGTAGTGGCAAGTTATAGACGACGATATCTTTAAGCTATAGTACAGAACGGCTGATGAGACGAGGTCGCACTGAAGTTTGATGGCTGCATTGATTTGTTTGCAAATTTTTTTCTTAATTTTTGTTACTGTCTATCCGAGTGTACAATGCGCAAAAATTCAGAAGCCTGACTTCAAGGCAGCCACGACTTTTTGACCGGACTGTAACTGTTAGTAAAAGAAAATCTTTGTATTTACGAATCATCAAGTAATCCCTGCATGACGCAAAGATAATCTACGGAGGTAGCGAGTGAATGAGTTAGTAGAATGCCACGGGTGAGTACTTCTCGGACCTTCCACATGTTGGATGGCTTGCTGGGTTGGAATGCAAAGGAGAGTATGCGCTGGAATACGCCACGTGGTAAGAACCGCCAAGGCTCGTTGAGCCACCAACTGTAAAAATTTTAAGTAGCGTTAGAGGGTTTTTATATTATTCGCATTATTCAGAGTGCTCAGTAAAATCTATAAATAAGTCAGATTTTCTGCTTATTTCAAGATATTAGCTTTTGCTAGAAGCCACATGGAATATAATATATGGGGCGCAAATTCTACAACTCTAATGTGTTATTTGCAACCAAAAATATACTACTACTATATTTTATCCTCGCTTTTTTTTCAGATATAGCAGGATGAGGAAAGTAAGTCTATTGTTTTACACACCATTTTCCGCTTTCCGCCTGAATAAGAGACGAAAATGTCGAGTTTCATAACCCAATTTCAGCATTGTTACTAAAACTAGGAAAAATGGAAATAATTCTTTCCCCCAGTGGAGAAAAGAGAAATACCACCGAATAGTATTTAACCGTACCTTAATGGCTTAATAAATATATTTATGAAATTGTTTTCAGTTTTTAATAGGATTGGTAAGAGAATATAAGCCTAAATGATCATAATAATCCGAAAAAGAATAATAAGTAGAGAAAATTCTTATTATTAGAAAAAAATATCTAACTAATTTAAATGAACAAAAATAATAAGTAAACGTAACCAAAGTAAAATATTAATTAAAAAAACTAAACAAAACTAACTACATTATCAATATTATCAAAGTAAAATAAATATCTAAAAGTATTAAAATTAAATGCGATGTGCTATGTTTTTGCAAGTGCATATAGTTATTTACATAATACTCAAATACAATAAAAAATAATTTTATATTTTTTATCTCTGTCTGTCTATTTTCCCGAGTTAATGTCCAGAACAGCTGAACTGATTTTTATTGGACTTTCAGTGATCGATTTTACTGATTTACACGGGAAAAATCTTTTTACATGTTTTCTTTGCGCACGTCCATAGATACATTACATTAAATTCGATAATTAATCAAATATTTATTCGATCAAATAAAATCTCAAAAATCGAAAACTACGATTTATTAAATGTATAACAACGGTATAGATAACCGAACTGAAATAACCGACCATTCTTTCCTTAATACTTAAATAATATTATGCCGATGCCGCGCAGGGCCGAAACTTACACCACACCAAGAAATTAATGAAAATCTAACTAATCTACTACTGGAATAAGCGAAGAACCAAAGAAAAATATGAAATAATTATAAAATAGAAAATAACCACATCAAAATTAACAGTAGATCGAAAATGTAAAAAAATTACAAAATCGTCAACGTCGTTTGCCCGTTCGGGTCGGTTATACCGTGCGGTTCGTAGGCTAACTCATTTTGAATCAGTGATCTCCTTAAGTATTTAATAGATTGATGTACAGTAAAATATAATATTAATCTAGATGAAATGTTAAAGGTGACTATTATATTTATTTTGATAAGTATTGAATACGAAATTATAGAAAATACATTAACAATAATCCAACAAAAATAATTAAATATATTAAAATAGTAACTGTGTCTCAACCTTCAGAGATAAACATACATCATCGTGGATTTTTTAAAAGACAATATTTTTGTAAAACATAGTTTTTATATGTCGAACACATAAAGTTGAGTCAGTCACGCCATGTAAGCGTTCAGGAAGCTCATTTTGGGCGACCTTTTCTTAAAACTAACTACTTGTTGCCTAGCAACGGTTGCTTAGCGACGGTTGTTATTAATATGGCAGAATAAATTACATGTCAAATTAAAATGTATTTTAATATCTTAGTATATATCGAGCATATTACAAATATGAGAAAAAAAAGCAACCTATGTTCATCCGAAGACCCTCAAGTATCTCTATATGAGTATTTTATCACAATTGGATTAGCGGTTTGGCCCTGATTACGTAAAAGACAGACAGACAGACAGAGTTACTTTCGAATTTATAATATAGGTATGGACTAGACATTTCTATCATTCTTAATTTATATATACCTATTAGAATAAAATATTTTTTCTTTTCTCGCTAACGGTGAGACATACGGGCAAGTTGATAAACAAACTGATGCAGGTGATAAAAGAAATTATTTCCAACGAATTATCCCCGATAAACCACGATTGGAAGTTATACCGATTTGCATATATAGACCAATATTTTTTTTTAATACTATATTTACACAATAAAATACTTAAAATAATTTATTTAGAGTGTTTTATCACCGACTATTTGTGTTTCTGTATACTATAGATATTATTAATAATAATAATATTTTATTGCACATATAAAATTTACATTAAAAAAAAAGTTATATACACATATGTAGAATCTGAAATTAACATGTACAATGGCGGCTTTATCACTACAAGTGATCTCTTACAGGCAACTATTAAAAGTGCAGGACTTATGTGAGGAAATACAGTAAGGCGCAAAAGTATTACTTAAGTAAAAAAAAAATAATAAACATTCATAACAGTACATACATACATTACATACAAATAAATACATACATACTACTTATATTACATCTATTGTAATAGGTATATTGAACATTTAATTAAGTATTTTAAAAACACTTTCACTTTATACTTTTCAATTTATACCTAATAAAAGTTTTAGCTTAGCTAATAAAAATAAAAAAGATATAACGTAATTAACCTTTAATTTTATGAAAGTCACTTACACCAGACGAAACAAAAACATAAATAAACAGTTGATAAGCACGCACAATAAGTTTACTCCAGCATTTTAATTGAAACATATAGGATTTTAAAAAAATGGCCAATATCTCAACAACGGTTAATATACAGACTATAGTAAGGTAAGTGTCCCCGTTTTCGGCATCTTAGGGCTCTTATAAGTTTAAACAATTTTAAATATATTATTAAATGTTATATGAACTTGAAAATTTTACTGTCATCAATGTGGGTATTTTGTTAGTAATTCAATGTGTGAATTATGAGTTTTAACTTAAGTATAGTTTTTATATTAATTTATTAAACAAGAGGTCCACAACTTCTTGTTTGAACCCTAATCTATATATATAAAAGGACTTGTGCTGACTGACTGAGGTAAGACGCACGCACAGCCGTAACCGCTGATGGTAGAAACGTGAAATTTGGGCAAATGTTTATTTTCATATTCTGGACATCCACTAAGAAGGGAATTTGAAAAATTTTAACCCTAAAGGGATGAAATAGGGGTTGAAAGTTTGTATGGAAAAAAATTTTAATCTGCACCGATTTTTATAAAATTTGAAATTCAGACTCTTAAAAATATTTCATTGAACACGTGTTTCATGGTTTTTAAGAATTCACCCCCTAAGGGTTCAAATAAGGGGTTGAAAGTTTATATGGAAAAATCTTTAAATTACCACCGATTTTTATAAAAATTTAAATTCAGACTGTTAAAAATATTTTGTTGAACACACATTCGTGGTTTTTTAGAATTCACTCCTAATAAGCGGGCGAAGCCGCGCGCGCCCTCTAGTTCGTGATAAAATTTTGCTCTGCTTCTAAGTTCGTGAACTTGTGGCTCCTGTTTCGGGATAAAATTTTTACCCCATGAGTAAGGTTAATTTGTAAAAAAAAAATCTTTAACATATAAAGGTTTTGATTGTAAACAATTCGCAAATAAATAAAATGGGTGAGATCAGTTTAACGACATTAAAACTTTTATAATTTACAAAATATAAAAGCTCAGATTTCAAAACTACATATATTACAACTACATATATCAATATAGCTTTTATATATATTTTTTTATAAAAAAATATCACGTCTCAGTTTTGGAGCCATGAATGCTAATTTATTGTTATCTCTTTGATTAATTAGAAAATAAAATTACGAACTTACGTAATATAAATAAACTTAAATAAATTTTAATAGTAATAATTTAAAAAATAATTACTTTAACAAACATAAAATCTTACTAATTAATAACATTAATAAAATGAAAATTTCATTAGGACAAATCCGATGTATGTATTCTGTAGGAGATTCGTGCAGCTACCATAGCTTTTGTACGGCATTTTATATTTAGTATATTCTTGAAAAAATAAAAAGATCTTTACTAAGATTAATAACTAAGATAACCAATATTAATAAATACAGAGGAGTCAATGTATTGAATTTACATAGATTTATTTGTCACAAACTTGGGGAAAATAGTGAAATGTAGAGAATCTTGTTTCGTGTTACTGATTTTGGTAAATTCCGCACTTCTGCTTGTTCAGTATTTTTTACATTTTTACATTATGTAAATTAATCATTAACTATCATGTATATTCGAAAAAATACACAAACATAAATAATAAAAGTTAATTAAAAAACAAAGTTGCATTGGTAGTGCCTATACGAATTTAGCTTAAAATTATCAATTCAGGTTACATTTAAAACAGTAATATAGGAATTTAAGTGAATAAAATATATACATTAAGTGTTTTTAAAAACACTTAAAGCTTAAGCTTTAAATTTAAATTATCTCAATTATTATATACCGTGGGTAAAAAAAGGATTTGCACACCAACTATTCCTTTGATACAATGTTTTTCCCGCCACATTTTGACACTTTACGTAAAATATCATCATCATTCGTATACACACGAACATCGGGAGACGTATCCTAATATCGAGCCATAACCGATTCACAAAAGGAGACCATGGCAGACCAGTTCCTCTCACTATCCAGCATGGCTCTCACCACACTGGATAATGAGAGGTCTCTACCCACTACGGCCATCAGAGTGTGGCGTTGCGGTGCCCAAGCAGGACATTCGGCCAGAGTATGATGAGACGAGTCCACGGGCGCATTGCATTCATAGCATGCAGGTGACACTTCTCGACGTACAATTTGGTGCAGGTATTTTCCAAAGCAACCATGCCCAGTCAGTACCTGCACCAATCTGAATGTCAGAACCCCAAAGCTCCGTTGTACCCATCGATCTAAATGGGGGCGAATAGCCTCTACTGTTGGTATGCCTGCGGCCGGGTACTCCAGGTCTAGTTTCCATCGTTGGATCAGGGCTTCGTCTGCTCTTCTCCTGGTCCGCACGACATCCTCCGTTGATGGTTATTCACCTCGCGACCGCCCACTTGTGCGGAATGTGTGCACCCTAGCAAGTACTTCAGCCTGCTACTCCCAAGGTAGCTCACCTGCCAGGAGAGTAGCCGCCGTCCATGACATCGTACAGTAAGCCCTAACCGCTCTCACTGCTATGACCCGCTGCGCTTTTCGCAATTGGGCCTGTGACAGACATTGCTTCAAGTTCGGGTTGTCTGTGCCTAAACTATAAGAAACGTACTTAATGTTGGTCTTCACGGCAGAACAGCGAGGAAAAAGCCTTTTATAAGTGAGGCCAATAGAGAAAAAAGGCTAACATTCGCAAAAGAATATGTAAATAGGCCTGTAGAATTTTGGAAAAATATTATTTTTTCTGATGAAAGTAAGTTTAATCTTTTTGGATCAAATGGACAAAGATTTGTGTGGCGCAAACCAAATACTTAACTGCAGGCAAAACATGTGCATAGTACGGTCAAAGACGGCGGTGGCCACGTGATGGTTTGGGGCTGCATGGACATTCTCCTCACCTATATCGGTTTTTCTGGACTTGCCAACCAGCCAGTCACTTGGTATATTGGAGGTATATTGGCTTGTTTCTCAATAGTAAGTATTCTTACTAATTTTTTATTTTATAACAAACTACTATTAAAATATTTATTGTTAAGTATTATCGTTAGCAATGTATATTTAAGCAGTAGTTTGAACGGCGAACGTTGGACTTCTATACTGACGTTATGGCGGGATAGTATAAATTTGGGAAAGAGAGAGAGACCAATAAATCGCTTGAAAGACGTTTTAGCAAAAGTGACAGGTAAAAACTGGATGCCAACTGATAAATACAGACAGATAAATGAAAAAGTTTGGGAGGAGGCCTTCACCCTCACATGAGAGGGGTTCTTGTATGCCTGCATGAAAGTAATTTAAACTTAATATGTTTTTCTTTTAAATATAATGAATGAAATGTAATACACTAGTCTATTTTAGTAATGAACCAAAATGAATTACTTATGAATAAGATAAGAATAAATATATCCTCTTTTAAATTGTAAGATATAAAAAGTTTTGTTTTACTTATATATACCTAGATTGATTTTTTTACTTAAATAAAATATATGTATAAAATACCTTAAAAAGAGGCTTTCATATATGAAGTAAGTAATTGCTACGACGAAGAAAGGATAAAGTAACGGCAGGGTGGCGATAAGACTTAGGAGTAACGTTCCAATAATTTTGAGAAAGGTAGGAAATGGTGCTCCATAGCGCCACAAAGAGTAAACATCTTTGCTAAATTCAACAATTAGTAATCGTGCACGTCCCAATCTATTTGCTGCTCGGAACTGTAAAGAAATAAACTAATTTATTATTATAAACTGGTTTGTATAAAGATAATTCATAGACACTCTATTCTTTACTTTTCAAATTGCGAGTGGCGAAACTCAATGTGGTTACGGCTCACCAGAGCGGAAAAATTGAAGTGATAAAACCGCCTAACAATTATGTCTTTAATTTCTTATGAAAATTCCCTTAATTATATGTAATGTGTGTTTTATATAAGGGCAATAAAGAAGTAACATTAATCAAAACATTATATAAAACATTTAATGTATTTTTAAAGGAAACGGATATTTCGACGGTCCATACACCTATTCATTTTGGCATGAGACAAAGTGTAAACAAAGAAATACTGTTTCTTAAACTTTTATGTAACTTTTTAATTTCTATTTAATTTGGTCCATGTTTGCTCATGTTTTTAAATATAATAGAAAAACATATAACAAAAACAAAATAACCAGAATACAACTTTATATTTAACAAAACAAGAAACTTAATAAAAACAACAACGCAACAAATTAACAACGGAATCACAACAGTACTGCCTCATGAACAGGTTGACTCGTAGTAAAAATGGCGGATATAATCTGACTGATGACAAAACATCACATTTTAATGTAAAATGTTATTTTTATATTATTAAAATGCGTCTTAAGTTTGTGAACAAGTTGGCTTTTGGGTATTTTTATATATCAAGTATTTAAAAATTAAGAAAATATCTTATCGTATTTATGATTCCGTAAAATGAGAGAATGAAAACATTTTTAGATTTGAAATTAAATTTTTACAATGTTCCTGGCTTTAAATGTGAAAATAATATTAATTTTTGCTTATTATATTCGTTTCTATTTATTTCAAATTATATTTGAAAATATAATTATACTCATTTCATCATTGATGAAATTGATAAATTTAAATCATAATAATTATTAACTAATTAATTCCATAAACATCGTTCAATGACATTATTTACATCTATACAACCATATTTTTTTTACTTAATATACTATATTAAAAGTAATAAATCGCGATCTATAAAATAACCTTTTTTATTTGTTTACCTTTTATCTTATGCCTTCGTGAATAGGGTACAGGTAATGTATTGAAAGGGAAAAATTGCAAGTATATTTTATTTCGGTTTTGAACTACTGACAAGGATAGTTTTCGATTACAAATACGTTTAAAAAACGTATAACGTTTAAATAATAGTTTTCTTATTCTTCTAAAAGATAATTAAAACTACACTTCTTAGTAGTTTAAAAGAGCGATAAAACATTTTCACTTTCGATACTTTACCTAGGGACCATTGATTTATTAAATTTCTTTTCGTTCATATAACCTATTGTTTAAAAAGTATTAAACTATATGAAGTTAAATATTAGTATGAATGAATATTGTAATATGAATATTATATTTCATTGTCAAATAGAGGACTCACTTCAAGCATGAAGGCTTTGTTACTGTGTTTGTAAGGTTTCATTGATAAATTTACTTTATATGTTAATTAGTCCGATGATGATATTTATTTTACTATCATTTTCCAACTAGTTTTTTTTAAGAAAAACATTTTTATTATTTTCACATTTTTGACAATATACACAATTGACAACAGTAACGAAGTAATCAAACCAACTCTAAATTTGACACTTAAATAAGATGTTTATTAATAGATTTTCCTTGAAAGAAATTTAAAAACGAGACCCGCGTGGCTTCGCCCGCTTGAAGTAAATGAACATTCATTAAATATATGTATGATATTATTTTAATTTTTCGAAGAAAGTATAAGCCTAAATGTACAAAATGAGCCGAAAAAGAATAATAAGACATATATTAGAAAAAAAAAAACACCAGAGTAACTAAAATTAACAAATAAAATAAATAAAAGTAAAAAAAAATCCTCTATCCATTTCAGTCAAAAATACTTAATGTACAGACAGAATATTTTTACTATTTCATTATATGTATAGATACAAGAAGTATAACAAAATATAATATTTACCTGAAATGTTATCTTTAAGAAAAAAGAAAGGACGAATATTTTTTGTGCGACTGCTACTATTTAATACTTAGATAAGGGTCGTCTTAGCTTATTTGACGCCGGCAGATTTTTTGTCCAAAACAAAATATGTGCACTTATAAAATTAGTATGTATATGTACTTTTAAAAAAATTTAGGAAAGAAAAATCCTTATATTTAGATAAATATTTATTTAGAAAACGTTCTCTAAGGAAATATAGCTTAGTAGTAATAGTAGTCAAAGGTCTTGGACGGTTTCTAAGAGTCGCGGTATATGATCCCGTTACGTTCAAATTTCTATACGTTTAGGAGCGTCCGAGGCATTAACTTTAGTGAACTGGTGGTAAATTGTTTGATGTTCAAAAAATGAAGCATGAAACTTCTTATTTTGAATAAAATTATTTGACTTTGACTTTATCTTGTATATAATATTCTTTATTACCTCATATCTCCAGAACCGCTGAACGGATTATTATATGTATTGTTACAAATTATATAATAATATAGATAGATACACTGGACAATAACATATTACTCGTATATTGCTCTAGAGTCGAAAATTAATCACATGTGAGAAACGAGATTTTAATTTTTATATATTTGTTTTAAAAAATGAGCCTCATAAAGCTTAATTTTTTTACAATGTAAATTATCTTATTTTACATATTTAAATCGTAAGAATATTTGACTAGCTGATTACATAAGAAATATATCCTAACTTTTGTTACTTCTCAGTAATTTTAATATTATATATTATTTGTTATCAATCGAAAAATGGTAATTAAAAGCTCTTCCGCTTTTATATTACCGGTTATATTTATTCTATTAGAATAGAATAGGTAATCTTTAATTTATTAATATATTTGGTAGTATATGTCTAGCCACATATATTTTTTAAGTTATAAGTATATATAATACAATATAAGTTCCAACAAAAAAAAAAATCTCATCATACGCTTATGTATTTGTTGACTTTCTTTTTGCTTCAAGTCTGATATTAATGCACAATTTGTTGAATTTCATATCGGGCACAACGTAATCCTTTAAAACACATAAAAATACTTAGTATTTCATATATATTTTTACAAAGAATATTTTAAGCAAATTAAATAGGATGGTCGGATGGATCATCTCCAGTGTATATCAGCAGCTTGAGTTTAGACGATATTCTGCGGTCCTAGACCACATTACACGGCATGACACAGCTCTCAATGAGTACTAAGTCAGCAAACATCATCAGCCTTGGAGGCTGGTCCTGGATGTGAGCTGAAACAGTATAGCACTTCATTGAATAAAAATTAACTAAAAGAAAAATATGCAATGATAGAACTGAAACTTACTTTGCCACCTGTGCTTTACCGATACCAACTGCACCCTGCTAATACACCACGGGTTATTATGTTTGCTACTGATTGTTTTAAGAGTTTGTATAAATATTTTTTTGTTATTTTAAGTTATACTCCAGATATGTAAAGTTGCTAAGAATTTAGCTTCACGCTGTATCCCGCACACAGCAGGGTAGGCAGAGGGAACCTAGTGTTAAGACACTTCGTTCTCCACTGCCTGCTAAGAATGAAAGAGCTGTTCCTGCTAAGAATTTTGTTAATGCAAATGCAAGGCAAGCTACGCTTTGGTAATGTTTGTAAAAGCTAACTAACTAAAAAGTATTACCTGTACCACTTTTTATTAAAAGAATTTAATTTAATTTGTTTATTTTAATTAAAATAAAATTTCAAAGAGTATATTTTTTATCCGTTGTTTTATATTCATTCATTTATTAACCATCATCTTAAAAGGAATATGTAATAAGTCAGTTTTTAACTACCTTAACGTGGTGTATGGCGCTCCTTTCTCTGTAACTACTCCGCAAGGAATAAAATTTGAGCGTTAAGTTATATTCGTTAATATTAATTAATACATAGCTAAATTTATTGTTTATTATAGAACGTTTTTAAGATATGGAATATACTTTTAAATCAATGTATCAACCAACACTATATGATGAAATACATTATATGTTGCTATTGGTACATTTAATGATAGGTTATAACATAAATGTACATTTATTAACGCGTAGCAATACTTTACGGACTTTACGAGGCTGACACATTTGGCACTAATATTTGAACGCGAATACAGTTGTAAATTTTAAGAATATAATATTCTGAAATCCGGCTGCTAAAATATGCAAGTATCTGTTTTTTTTCGGAACCAATTTTTTATCAGCGATACATGGCAGAATAGATAATACCAAGGTTGTCACGTTACCAGAAAAAAAATCAAACGCTTGGATGGTTTACAAAGAGGCGCGCGTTCAAATCCCGCTGCATTATACGTTTTCTTAATAGGTAGGTATTTTTCTTTCCTAAGTGCGGAATAACACTTTAAAAAATATGTAGTATTTACTTTTGCCAGGGTCTGCCTTCCTGCTCAAGCTACTTAACTTTGCACGGTCTTTAGCGTCCTCGGTGGTTACACCATTGGCTCTCATGTCCTGCATTACGACATCCAAGCGCTTCCTTGGGCATCCGAGAGGTCTCACTCAAGGGACTAACATAGCAAGGCACTTGCATCCGACATAGTTCTTAGGCCGGCGCGTAACGTGACCAAACCATCTCAGGCAACGCTCTTGGTGCTTATCCGCTACGTCACGGACTTCAAGACTACTCGACTGAATGTGTTGCGTATGCGTTCAGACCACGTTATACCGCACAACCACCTCAGCATCTTCATTTCCGTGACGTAAAGCTCCTGAGTGTGTCGAGATAGTGCTGGCTAACATTCGCTGCCGTATAAAAGAACCGGTCGGATGATGCTCTTGTATATCAGACCCTTGAGTTTGGGCGGTATCCTGCGATCGCAGACCACACCAGTGACCTCCTGCCATTTGGCCCAAGCAGCGCTTATCCGGCTATAGACATCGTGATCGATGTCTCCAGACTCGTGCATAACGGATCCAAGGTACCTGAACTTTTCCGACTTAACGGCTAGTTCAGGACCTATAAGGATAGTCCGGGCTCCCGCAGGCCATGTACTTGGTCTTCGACACATTTAGTTTAAGACCACCGTTCTCAAGCGTACCCTTTTACAGGCTCACTTTACGCTCCAGCATCAGTCTCTCAATTATTCTCAGTTGGTTCTCGTCAATGAGTGCTATATCATGAGCCATGGATGCTGGTCTTGGATGTGAGCCGAGACAGTATCGAGCACCACATTGAATAAGAACTGACTAAGAGCCGAGATCCATATTGAGACTCAGAGATAGTAGTTACTCGTGGCGGAGGCTGAGGTCGATCATACGCTCGAAGAGCTTCATGGTATGACTCATGAGCTTAATGCCCCTATAACTACCACAATCTTGAACACTGCCCCTTCCCTTGTAAATAGGTGGAATGAAGCTAAGCCGCCACTGGTGTGGCATCTTTCCAGTGTGCAAGATATGGTTAAAAAGGATAGTAAGCATGAACACACCAAGACAGCCCAACGATTTCCACGCTTCGATCGAAATGTCGTCAGGTCCCACTGCTGTTCCGTTCTTCATGCGTCGAAGGTAATTACGAGTTTTGGAGTTTTGTCAAGGGTTATTGGGGCACTAAATCCGAGGTTAGGCGGTGGGTCGTGATGGGGACTGCATGGGTGCTGAGTATTCAGCAACTCCTGGTAGTAGCAATTATAAGTACGTTTGGATAGTCGAAACTTTTTGTAGTAGAAACAAATTTTTCGTTGCAGAAATTCAAAGGAAACTATTCCATCTCTTTTACTAATTCTAAATTTTGTTGTTATGTCTCATTGAGTTGCTTTTAATGTCTCATTCCATTGGTAGACCTATACATTGAAGTTGCAGAAATGCTGAGGTGCTAGTGACTTTCGGGTCATGCATCAATTACCTAGAGTTTTAAGAGCCCACATAAAATTTATAGTAACTTGACATGTGACATTGACGAAGTGATATACAGGGTGGAAGTGTAAGCACCACTTTAAATGAAAGCATAGTTTTGACTCCTCCATAAAAGCCTAATTCCTTTTTTTCCCAAAAATGGAAAAGTAATGTATTCAAACAAAATAAATAATAAAATTGCCGTTTTAAAATAAATCGACATTTGTAAGGACGACGCACATTTAGTAGTATTTTTGTAGTAGTAAGTGCTTACGTTATTGGGATCTATGCGTAATCGCATCACACGAAATACAGGTATGGATAAAAATCGTGAATTGAAAAAAAAAATCCTACGTCCAAACTGTTGAGGAGGCATCTTGATTAATTTCTTTAGATATGGGTTTCAAATATTATACCCTATATGCTGTTTCCGTAAAAGGAGCGCTGCATATTCCACTCTGACAACAAACTGTAACTGTCCGTATAATACTTATTAAACATTTCAAAATCTTTCTTTTATGAAACTGAATATATAATAACCGAATTATATAATAAGTGCAAATCGAATCCACAATCATGCTATATAGTTAGATACTGTGTACCCTACTTAGATAAGATGGTGTGCGCAATAATACTTTAAAATTGATTAAAATTTTAATCAATAAATGATATTTTTATAAAAAAAATTATAAAGCGTAATTTGAACTTAAGAGGTAGGTTTGTTCGATAACACTACATAAATGCTTATGTAGTGTTATCGAACAAACTATATGTGAATTATATAAACGTGTCATTAAAACATAAAACTACATTCTAATAAAAAATATAGTACCTCAAATTGTATACGTTTTATGTATATCATTATTATTTCTTAACACTTTAAGCCATTTATTTCTAAGTGCTGCAATTGAAATCACGCTAACTAAGTTATTAAAATGTTGTGGCTGTACTTAATTTTGTTACTGGGACTACTCACTCTGTTACATTTTTGGTTAAATGGCGATAAAGAATTTAATAAGATTCCAGGACCAAAAGGAGTGTTAATATTTGGAAATGCTTTTGATTTTTTATTGGATCCAGGTGAGAATAATTTCATTTAAATGATCATATAAAAATTGAAAAATTAAGAAATACATTATATTTTTTGTTTAATACTATTAAACGTTAATTTCAGTTCCGCTATTTACATATTTACGTCACTTGGCAAATAAATATAAAGATTTATTCAGACTTCGAATATGTGGTATGAAAATTGTATACATGCACAATCCAGAGGATGTAGAGGTAAATTTATATTACTTTTTCACCATTCTATTGCCCTTTTCGTAAACTGTATACGACCTTTGTATTTGGATTTGATTTTATATTGTTTTAATGGGTACAGTGTTTTTATTTTTATATTTATTGTCTGTCGCGTTCAAAGTTCAATATATGTGCTCTTGCGCCATGACGATCTCGAATATAATTATTAATTATTTCTTAGAATATCTTTTTTATGTGGGAAAAAACTATGATTGCAGTGTGCACGCAGTTACGGTTTATCTAGACTAGACAGATGAGAATTAACTAAATATTTTTCTATTTAATACAATCAATTCAATTCCCAAAACAAAATCAATTCAATTCCCAAAACACTTAAATTA
The DNA here is from genome assembly GCA_018249775.1 of Heliconius hecalesia formosus. Lineage (NCBI taxonomy): Eukaryota > Metazoa > Arthropoda > Insecta > Lepidoptera > Nymphalidae > Heliconius > Heliconius hecalesia. The sequence goes on along the minus strand of DWMY01000951.1, from coordinate 1,678 downwards.
CGATTTATTTAATGCATCCATTTCAATCCATTTTTAGAGTTTTGTACTTCAAAAGGAGAAAATTGGAACCCTTATAGGATCGCTTTGTTGTCCGTCTGTCAAGATCATTTTACTTGAGATTGCGATGAGGTATCAATCTAAAATAATATCAGATATTCAGGTTGATAATTTCTTGGAGCACAAAAATTAAGCTTCTAATACAACGCAGCCAAAAGATATGAGCATTTATGTATCATTTTTGCTTCATTTTGTATGAAATTCGCCGCCTATGTAATCAAAACCTATAGTGTACTTCCCGTAGAACTACAGTTATGAAATTTAGGACAAAATAAGATCTTACAATACAAATAAAGGTATACCACGAAATTAAAAATTCGAAAAAACTGGATACGGGTTGTATACACTTATTTCGATTTTTTAATTTCATTTCGTTGTCGCAAACTTAAGTTTCTTAATTTTTTTCATCAAAACCTATAAGGTATGTCCCAATTACAATTGGTGCAGATTCTTCTGTGGGCGAGTCCGACTTGCGCTTGGTGGGTTTTTCTTAAATAAACTTAGATAAACTTTCGTGTATTTCAACCGGGCGTAGTAGTCTCACGGGGGCTGCTAGTCTGAAATAAAAATATAATTTTCCATTTTTCGGATTTTTCCTTTATTTATATATCTCACTCCTTGCTAAATTTGATAATACGGAAAGTACTTTATAATTTGAATCTGATTACGCGACGAAAAAAGTTGACAAAGTTGTATTTGTGTGACAACGGCTGTATACATTCATTGAGTATCAAAAAAACTACAAATATAAGTTTATAATGGTTTTTTTATCTACAAATTTACAGTGTTTGGATTTTTTTATTTTTGTAATGTAAATCGTCACACCAAATTCATGTTTATAGGTCCGCTATAGTCCAAGACATAGGGTTGGAAGTACCATAAACATAGGTTTTGATTTGAGATTACACAGCATATCTCGTACAGATTAAAATATAGTTTTATTGTGTTGATACCGCGTTGACTCCAATGGACCGTAGATCTGAATATTGTGTATTAATTTTATCTTAACTTCCAAGCGGTATTGAGATCCCGGCTTAGAATAGGATCATCCTGGTACTGGTGGTGAGAGGCGTAAGAGGCGACTAAAGTACGTGTGGTAGAGTCACGTTGCCAGCAATGGTAACACGCATGGGCAGACTCGACCGGATCATTACCACCCCCGGAATTTAAAACCGGCGTTAAGTAGTGGCTTTATGCCACTGCATTTCGCATCAGGTAATACCGGGCTCCGGCGCCCAACCCACCTTAAAGGCCGGCAACGCAGCTGTAGCTCCTCTAGTGTTGCACGGGGTCGTGGGCGACGGTAATCACTTACTATCAGGTGACCCGAACGCTCGTTTGCCTTGTCTTTTCCATAAAAAAAAAAAGATAAATTGGTCTTGACAGAAGGGCAGACGGACAACAAAGTGACCCTGTAAGTGTTCCGATTTTCCTTTTGAGGTATGGAGCCCTAAATAGTAAATATTGTATGTTGTAAGAGTAAAATTTAAATACAATAAATAATTGTGTTATTTTAGCAAGTTATAAGTCTTATCCATTAGGTACAATAACTTTTGACCAACTGATACACTCGACGTTAAGTAAAGTTCATTAGGTTATATATAGTACACGTATGTACTTA
>DWMY01000950.1:0-17711 GCA_018249775.1 Heliconius hecalesia formosus | reverse complement strand
ATATCATATTTTATTTCTTTTAGTGCCTCATTTAGTTCAAGAAGGCGCTCGTAAGATGAGAGAGATCTGACATTGTATGTTATTATATGTAACTTTTTGGAGGGTTTCATTTTGTTTAGTTTTATTTTTGATAGCTTTGGAGGGTTTTGGTCTTGATCTTCCACGGTGACCGGCCGGATTGGAAGAATTAATTTGTTTTTTGTTATATTTTCTGTCTTTTCTATGTGAGAGGCGGGTGTTAATTGCTACAAGACGTTGTTTGAATTTTCAAGCTTCTTTGAGGGGTAGTTTGAGTTTTTTCCACTAAAGAAATTCAATAAACCTGGTTTTTCTCGCCCCTCAGTAAGGCTGGACGATCTGTGTACGTTATTCCTAGTCTTGTTCTTTTTATGGATCTGCATATTCGGTTCATTGTGGTGGCTGTTTTCTGGTGAACTGGAAAGCATACGTTTATTTTTGGTTGGAGAGTTCGGGTTTTTGTTAAGAATTTTTAATTTATCATAGACAATGATCACTGAGTTTCCTTTTTCTTTTTCAATCTTTGCTTGCTCTTGTAGTTCTTTACGTTTCTTTAAAATATGCTCTGGGTAGTCCTCTTTTATATAGTACGTAGTATTTTTAAGTTCTTTCTTCTGTTTTAGTATATTTATTTTAATCCCAAGTGTTAAAAGTGTGATTTTTATTGGTCTAGGTCTATCTCCTTTTTTTCCTATTCTTCTAGCTTCCTGTATGTCCCTCTGATCAACTTTTACATTTAAGTACTTATTAATAAAACTAGTTAAGGTATTTTCCAAGTTTGAGTATGATGATTCAGTTTCTTCCAGGCCGAATAAGATGATATTTCTTTGTCTAGATTGTTTTTCCAAGAAATATAATCTTTTTTCTTGACTCTCCAACTTAACTTTGAGGTTCTCGTACTTTTCTTCCCAGGATTTAAATTTCTCGTCTAGTATACTATCAATATTCTGTGTAACTTGCTCTGTTACTTTTTCTCCATTTTTTAAAATCATTGTTTTCTGTTCGTCTAGTTCATTCTGAATTTTCCGTAAAGCACTTAAGACTTCCTCCATGTTTATTATTGTTATTATTATTCTTATTTCTTAATTTGAGAATTACTTAAAAATAATAAAATATCATATAATGTAATAATGTGTAATGTCTTTTGTCTAGTAGCGAACTCTTGTGGCTGAATTTCTAACTGGTAACCCAATAACTATCTTTATCGATGGATCGTATACTTGGTTCTTCTTACTTACAAGAGATGGCGTTAGTTGCGTAAATAAATTGTATATTTTGCAAATTTTTTAACCAAAGTTTCTTTATATATTTATGTATTGCCTTTTTTTGCCACAAAATTTATATTTAGTTTGCACTAATCACAGTTTCACGAGTTTGGTCACTTTAAATGTTGTATTTTTTGAAAAAGTTATAAAAGAAAATACACTAACGGTCTATTTTTTGTTTTCACTATAAAACGTCTTTCACTAGTTATTTGTCCGTATCCACAACTTATGTCGTCTATCTTGGTATCTTCCAACAGTTGTCTTCTTTTTACTGACTATGAACTTGTATTCAATTTTTAAAACTTAAAATACTACAGAGAATGATGTGAACCGTGGCTCAGTGGCGCCTATCTCTGGCGTTTTAGGAATTATTTACTATTAATTGTCTTGGCGTTTAGAGCAAGCCTTACTCTCTAATACTGACTATAAATCATAATCCCGTGAATTAAGATCAGAATTAAATGACGGCCAGTCTTCAGCTCAGATGAAGCTCAGGATGTTCGTTTCTAACCTAAATTGGGTGTATCGGGCTTTATGACCTGGTGCAGTCTTACTGAAAGGACCATTCTTGGTTATTGAACATGGTGTTTCTAAGGCGCTTAGCTACCTTCTGAATAATGTTATCTTGATAGACTTGTGTCAATGTTTTGATATCTTTTTGATAAAAAATATTGCTCAGTCACTCCGTAGCTAACACCACATCAAACCATTACTGACGTTGGATAATGTCCACGTTGTACTCTGATGGCTAATTGGGAAGTTTCTTTAAAGCTTTCAGAATAAATACGGTCATTCTGTTTGTTAAATTATTTGTCAATTGCCAAATTTTCTAATCAAAATGAAAACAATTTTTCTGTGACTTCCTTTTGCGTACCGTTTAAGTAGTTGTTTTCATTTTAAAATCCTATTCTTTTTAAAATTCTGTACCAACGCGTATGGAGGATTTTAAAATGTTTGTATTTGACTCCATACCTACTTTATGTAATGGAATCACAGCAATTCTATTCTCTTTATCACTCCACTTTTTTTTATATCACAGAATATATGTTTAGACGACTATATTTTGTTTATTTTTTAGTGAAACAGTAATTATGGCTAGTCGAGTATACACTTTTGTATAACGCAACAGACACGTTGCTGTTTCTACACATATTTTGCGCGCCAATTGGTTTTCTTTTTTATATAAATACCTGTTTAATAGTTAGACAAGATGGATGATCGGGTGCACCCTCCATCCTCAGCGAGAGATAATCATGAACAGCCTCCATGCATATGCTGGTGAGGAGCAAGAAGTGGTTGCGGTAGGAGGGCAGCTGCATTGAGAGGGATTCGGGTGACCAGCATCCGTATCTGGGAAAAAATGGGCATTTAACATTATTTTAAAAAACAAAGATGGTAATATTTTCATCTCTTCGATCTGGGGACAGGACAAAGCGCGGCGGTGCAACAAAAAGAAGTGTTAGAGCAAACAAATTTACCTTTTGAATTCATAAATATCTTCACTATTAAGGTCCCGATTGTTGCTGTCAGTCTTGTTGTCGCCATCTTTGGTTTGTTCAAACACTTCAGGAGTACCCTCTTCTTCAACAAAGGTGTCCGCCTGTAACATTAAGTCTTTTTAAATCAAGTCATCATATATTACAATATTTAAATTATTTTGCATTGTATTGTAAATACACATATAGTACTAGTGGACTCCTTCAACTTAGTTTGCGTGAACTATACACATATTTTCCCATCCCTGATACAAATTATAGAAATCTTATGTCATTGCTCCCACTGTAATGATGTGCCTTTCATTATCAGTAGTTGTTAAATGAAACTACTGTCTTGTTCCAAGGTTCGTTTATTAGTCTTCTTAATTATGTTCAGCTTTACATTATATAATATACCGGGATGGTTGCACACACATACACACTACACCACATTCTCCTTGAGAAACGTAATGGTAATTGGGAGCATCAAAAGGTTTGAATCTATGCACTGAGAACAAAAAATGTTTCTCCTTTTTTGTAATATATATGCGGTTTCCAGATTATTAATGAATATTAAAAACTAAAATCTTTTCAAAAACATGTTAAAAAGCTTAAGCCCTATCTAAGCGAAAATAAGAAACAAAAAAACTATCAACATTATACCAAGGTCACACATTCAATATCCAGTTTAGAACTCAAAACTTACAGGTGGCTCCAAGAGTGTAAGATGAACTTTATTTAGCAGTTTATTACATAGTTTATCCATGAACATCATACAGCGTCGGACACCTTGGGTTTTTAAAATTTCGTAGTGGTAGTATCTGTAAAACAAAATGTAAATAATTAAAAAATAATGATTTAGCTTTGCATCCCGCATTTAGCGTGGCAGCAGAGGGAACATATTGTTAAAACACAGGTTTTTGAGATATTTAGCGTTATTAGATTAATTCATTCAAATAATTCATTACCAAGTGGGAAAAACAACAATATCGTGATTATAGTAAGACGCTGTACTTGTTATAATTAAATAATTAATAAAAGCCAATAAACTCTAAGTCACAATTTTCTATGGTAATCACTAGGACATAACTCAATGTATCATAATACGATAATTATGATCATAATTACATAAATAACATCATAATCATAATAATCATAGCCCTCACCTATAAGCAGACACATCAGAACGTCCCAATAGCCTCAGCTGTGTGACGTCAGCCAAGGAACCGAGTTCGAACGCGTCACCAACTTCCTCTGACGCGTAACCACTTTCACCTGACCCCGGATCTGATAACTGTGGGCTTATTGTTGAATTTTCTGGGAAATAAGATAAAAATATGAATGTTAAAGATTTTCAAAGAGCTCCACGCTGTGTCCCGTACATAGCAGGTTAGGTAGAAGTAGAATTTTATTTATTTCATATTGGTTGGACATAACACATTTCTTGTCTATTTTAGCATAAAAAACACAAAAGTATTTTAAATATGAGCAATGTCAGACAATTCTGAGAAGGGGGAATTGAACTTATAATCATTAAATTTAGCATGTAAAATTTAAAAAAGAAAAAAAATACGACGAAATTTTAGCGTAGTTGTGATAGCATAAAAAGTGACATGACTAGCAGTGTCTGCTTATGAGATTATATTTCACTTATAAGTTATAAGATCTCACACAAAAAATCGGTATATACTCTTTTCTCACTCCAAAACATTAAAAAAAACTAACCTGACTTATCAATCCCACTATCCGTATCCCCTTTATCCTCCCCCACATCCTGGTCACCAGTTCCTTCCTTCTGGTCTCCAGCCTCAGACCCTGACCCTGACTCCTTGTGGTCAGATATGCCGCTGGACTCACTGTTGTTGGAGTCACTTGTGTTGTTGTTTATGTTGAAACGTACTTGACAGTTCTTTTGGCTGGTTGATGATTGGCTGTGAATATTTATTAAGAATGTATGTTATATTAACTGTTTTAAACTTATAATAACAATATATACACATATAACAATATATATGTATATTTAGGAAATCGAGGCCCTCGAAGCACAATTAAACATCATTTGACTGTGAACAAAGGAATGATTACATTGCTAGACTGTAATAGGGCCGGCTAAGACAAACAAATATAAAAATAATATCTTTCCACATTTTTATTACACTTTTTATGCCAATATATTAGACTACAAGTTTATAACCAGCGCAGTTACAGTTAAACATTTCTTATCATCACCATTCTACCATGTTATTACAACATTTGAAAAGAAATATTTGATATTGAAACCTATAGATTAATCCTTCAGCCTTTCCCAGCTGAATCAGAGGCAGCATTCTAACAGAGACCAAATCAAAGATAGCACCAGAAGTGTACACAGAGTTTTTTTAAGTATATGTGTACATACGGAGAGAGATACGGATACGAAGAGACGGCGATTTATATATAATTATAATACTTCAAAACACTGACATGTAAAGCTTATAGATTTGTCCTTACCTCCCAGCCGAATCAGCGGCCGAGTTGCCGGCAGAGGCGTAGTTGGAGGGGGAGCTGGAGGTGTAGGGGGAGTCCCCCTCGTGCGCGTGCGCGAGGCGGCGCCGCTTGGCGCGCACCGTGCGCAGCATGCGCCGCACTGACACTATCTTGAGGCGCATGTGCAGCGCCGTGTTGTACCACAGGCACATTGCCTGTACAATGTGTAACACATTAACAATATAATACCCATCAAAAACATCAGTGTTAAATGAGAGCCTATTTCTTCTATATCGAATCCAGTTCCCGATTTCCATTCGATACCAATTTCTGTACGTTCGGGCTATATTATAATTGAAAGTTATCGTACTTTTCACTTACGTACTGAATTTGTACTATTAGGTTCATATGTTTGGTTTGGCGGAAATCCCTAGTGAACACAGACCTTGGCATAAATATATAGATTATTTGATTCTTTTGTTAATTGTAATTTAATAAATATAATTATGTTCAAATTTAGTAACATTCATATATTTCAGTTTCAAAATAGTACGATATTTAATATTTACAAAATCTTATTCAAACTCTATGGAAAGGATTATATTTAGATACTCGATAAGAATGTCTTAATTGCCGAGCTTTCGGATGCTTTCCGAGGCCAAGGTCCGAATCCCGCTACAATAAATATTATTATCACGCTAAAAATCCGTTTAAGTGAGAGTCCGGCACGTCCACCGAGGCTTCTGTACCAATTTCACGATAATAGGTTAATGGGAAGTACACTGTAGACCTTATAAGAGTGGACAAACTTAAGTTTGCGAACATATGCACTCATTTTATATGAAATGAAGTACAAATATAAATTTGTAGTGTTTTTTTTTTCTATGAAAGACCTATAACTATACACTTTACTCCATTAAGACTTTACTTGGTACTAAATTCCAAGATTCTGAGTTAACGGGAATTTGTGACATAAACGGCAGCATCTTTTGATTGCGCTGACTTAGAAGTTTGATTTTTTCATGGGTTCCAAGGGAAAGTAAACCTGAGTATTTAAAATCAATTTCCGCTTGATATCACCACGCGTTCCTGAGAAAAAGTGTCTAGTCAGGCGGACGGACAGACGTACAACAAAGTGATCCTATAAGGGTTCCGTTTTTTCCTTTGGAAGTACGGAACTGTAAAAATATGATATATATTTCCAAATAAAGATATTTTTTTTAGTTCAAGCACTCACCTTAAACCTATCCAACAAGGCCGGCGCAAACAACTGCGGATGGTCCACTGCAGCTGCACTACTAGACGGATATAATTGTACGGCGGCTTCATATGCTTCTAATAATTCCTTTATCTGTCTCATCGCTGCACCCACTGCTGCACTGCATTGTGGACAGTCTATGCAGATGCAGGAGCCTGGACTTGGTGCTGCGGGAAAATCAATTTAAATAAATAGTCGATAGGGGGGATGATGGCAAGAAAAAATCTATATCAAAAATGGAAACAGAAGAAACTGTAGATAATCAACTCCAGCAGCGTGAAGTTTGAAGTGGTTTCAAAGAGGCGCAGTTCAAGTTCCTCTTTGTTTAAATTTGAATTCGTTTTTTATAAAAGTATTTATCTTTGCTAAATTTAGAATTACATTATAAAACTATAAAAAATAGAAAATAATTCATTTCCCTAAGAGGGGATCGAACCAACAACTATCGTACTGACATTTAGAGGTTGTGCGTTGTACCACTGCATCACTATGGATAAATATTTCAATTTAACCAATGTCGTGATAAAACAATTTTTAGAGTAATCGATACACTATCGAATCTAAAAAGCACCCACAATATTTTCAAAAATCAAAATAATTATAGCTAAAAATGTTATTGCAGACCGTCGTGGCGTAGAGGCACAAACGTCCGACTGTAAGCTCGACAGGTTATGGTTTCAATTCCCATTCGGGAAAATGAAATATTGAATATTTTTGTTTCCTCGCTCTGATAACGAGACAAATATTGAGCATTGCTAATCAACACGCAATGTCTCGAGAATTCAGTGAACTTCAGTAGGGAACGTTAGTGTCTTAATGAGAACAGAGTGTCTTATTACTAAGTTCCTAGGTTCCCTCTGCCTAACCTGCTAAGTGCAGGATACAGCCTTAAGCTAAAATAATTAAAAATAAACATTTAGACTTACTTTCACTATCATCTTGTGCAGGTACCTCGGACTGATCTGCTAAATCTTCTTGTGATCCTTCAATTGTAGTTAAATTTCGAGATTGATTCATACACGGATTGAGGTTCTCGAATCTATGGAAAGCAAGAAGTAATATTATTTTATTATTTATCTTCTCGCAGTTACATAAAGCAAGGTAGGTGCAGGGAGTGTCTTAATACTAGGTGTATTAAGACACTCCGTTTTCGATCGCCGCGCTTTGTCTTGATACCAAAGTGAAAAAAAATAAAATTACTCATTCCCTCCCATTCTCATTGGTGATCGAGTCCACGACATTTTTGCACGCGTTTTGCACGCTGCTTTACAGTTCTCGCTTCCGTTTTATGAATAAATAAAAAATTGTTTATCTGTTCATATCATTTTGTTACAACAACTAATAAAGAAAATATTATTCACATTTATTCTAGAGAATAAGTTAAATGCTAGAAAAAGAATCAAACAACATACTTACATATTTTTTAGAGATATTACTATTATTCTTATTCATATAATTTTAATTTTTAATAAACATTATATACAACATATTATATTATATTCCTCAACACTATAAAACAGTTGAGGCCAGTCGTGGCGCAGGGGCACAAAGTGTGACTGAAAAAACCGACTGGTGGTGGGTTCGATCCCCACTCGAGGAGATGAAGTATTTACTTAAATTTATATTTCCATTTCTTCGCTCTGGTGTTGAGGACAAGCGCGGCGTTGAGTTCCGGCACAGTGCCCCCAGAATTCGGCAGAAAGTGGAGAACGGAGTGTCTTAACACTACTCGTAGGTTCCTTCTGCCTACTGGTACTCGTAGGTTCCTACAGTGTGCAGGATAAAGCGTGAAGATAATTTGATTTTTTTTTATATATAAAACAGTTTGTCAAAATCTGCCATCATACATTGCCCAGTGGGGATTGAATAATGACTATTTGCATTTAAAGTCAATCACTGTGTCACTGAACCACGACGGCATCGTACATGTAAATATGAACTCCCTTACTTATACTCCTGTATCCGTTGAACGACCAGTGGCACTATGTTTCTTCGGGCACACAGTAACGCGTCTTGCTGGCTGAGGGTCCTTCCGCCTAATTTGGCCTTGATTTCTAACCAAATGAGATCTTTTAATTCATTCTGCCATACTTGCTCTTCACGGCTTATCTGTAAGATTATGGATAGATATGGATATATACATAGTTAACGATATTGGTTTTATAATCTATTTAAGTAATATTATTCCTTTTATGGGCAAATTGCCGTAAGACAATATCCCACTTTGTAAGATATAAAAAAACAATTTCCATCCCACCCCATCATTTTCAAGATAAAGCAATCTAATTCACTAACTGGTTGTTCGATAAAATAGAATATTCACATTCAGTAATTAATAAAATTAAAAAATAATAATAAATTTACAACACGAACATATTCTTATAACCAAAATATAAATCTATATTCATAAATAGCAACGTAAAACTGTGCAAAGCATAAATATATAACGTGGAAAAAAAGGATAAGATAACGAAATTAATTAACTTAAGTTAAAGAAAAATGTTTATAAAACAAGTATAATAAATTCAGTTTTATATTGAAAATATTATTTACTTATTATTATTGAACGTCACTATAGCTTATCTGTCTTACAAGATAAAGTGGGTTAGATGAAAAGATGGCATAATATGAAATCACAGTGTATGTTAAAGCGAATGAAATATGTAATGAAGAAGGAAAAGAACAAGATTAATAAGGAAGAAGAAAAGTATAAAACTTTAAATACCAATGCGACATTAAACAAATATCGACATATATAAACCTAAACAAAACAATCCCAACCAATACATAATATAAAAATATACAAAGCAAATTGAAATGCAAAATGAAAAATGGAATGAACTTACAGTGATACTTACGGTGCGTCTACACCCCTTCTCAATGTTCCCCATATTGATGAGCATGCTGAACGTGTTGTGGAAGTTCACTCTGCTCTCCGGCACTTCATCGTCGGTGACTGCAGATCTCTCCTGGACCTCTTCCTCGGGCGCCTCCCGACATTTGAGACGGGAGGTCAGTGACATGAAACGACTGCACGACTCCACCTTGAAAACGGAAATTGTTATATGATTCAATTTATCTAGGCGGAATATTCTGTCATTGAATATCATATCATCATATATATTTTAAGTCCGGGTCCGTTGCGGCCGTAGTGACGTGAGTTGCGACTGTAAACACAACGGTTGTGGGGGTTGTCCACCACTCCACTTGGGGGAATGATATACTTGATATTTTAATTTCTTCGTTTGTTCCGATTTCCCGCATATAGCAAGGTGCAAAAAGGGAACCTAGTGTTAAGATACCTCGTTCTCTATTAACCTACTTTCGTTCCCCAGTTTCTGCTAAATTCTTGAGTTTGGCATTATTCTATATTTTTCTATACAAAATGGAATGTATTTTGAGTGTCGGAACTCAACGTCGCGTTTAGCCTCGTCACCAGAGCGAGGAAATGAAAATATAAAATATTGAATTCACCCGAATGGTAATCAAACCAACAACCGTCGCGTTTACATTCGCACGCATGGGCAACTTCGCCACGATGGTCGCATCAAACTTAATAAAAGAAAACATATTTTGTTTTCTTTTATTAAGTTTGATGCGTAAAGTCTTACCAAAGTGGGTACAGCAGGCTGCGGATGTGGGGAGGGTAAAGAGTCAGCTCGAGACTCCCTCTGGTCATCTTTCCAGTCGCGCTCCTTCGATCTAGCCAGCTTCAAGTGGGCACGCCTCTTGAGCCTCTCTATTGGACAATACTGGATGTGGGTTAATCACTTCTTACCTAATACACAAGAGCATTTACGTGGACGTAGCCGCCCCGAAGATGGCTGTAAATTTCTGAGCATATTAGATTTTAGGATTTTTTTACTTTAATTATTTTGTTCCCTAGTGAACAATGTGCAAAAGTTCGGAAAGCCTAACTTCAGGGCGGTTACAACTCGTCTACCGTACTGTATATGGATATTTCTCAGAAATTTCGAAACTTACGTCGTAGCTGAGCCATTATTGCTAACTTGTATGGATTTATTAGATAATATGTTTACAAAATAATATAGGTTGGTTTGGTTAAATTTGTAGTCTTAAGTCATTCGCACATTTTGCCTTCTGGTCCGAAAGTAATAATAAAAGAATATATACAATTCAGGTCTACTCATATTCTTATCAGTCATTCCCTCATTTCACATTTTTGTAAGTCATTTTTCTATGTGCTATACAAAAAACCTCATAAATAAAACTAATGGCAAGTAGGACATTTCTTTTATATTCAATATATTATTATAAAATATAAAATGAACTTGCGAATTTTAGGCAAAGGGAACCCAATGTTAAGTCGGAAACGACTTTTCCCCGAAACAGGCGTTGTGTGTTGAGTAGTTTAACTCAACGCCTCGCTTAAAGTTATTACCAGAGCGAGGAAATTCAAACATATATAAAAACATATGATAAATAATAATTGTTTCCCCCTAGTGGGAATCGAACACACAACCGTAGTGTTTAAACAGTATGTTTGTCTCTTTAAATAAACCTACGTGGGTTTCTGTATTGTCTAGATATTAGTATGAATAATAAATGTAACGCATATTTGTTAATAAATTAAATAAAATTTTATTTATTGAAGCTAATTGAACTCAAATAACCTATCCAAAGTCCACGCACTTTTTTCAAGTAGGTATATTCTATTGCAACACATCGCTGTTAATTTCTCATATTTCATCACTATTATTCGAGTTTACATGAGAATGCCAAAACAATGGTACCAACGTAATCAACATTTAGTATCAAAAACAAGATAGAAAAAGCCACCGTGGCGAAGCGGTTCAGTGCCTGATTGTATACGAGACGGTCATTTTCATTTCGCTATACGGTTACTCCAACATCAAAGTCCACATTGACAAGACAAGGCGTGTCGTTGAGTTCCGCCACTCAACACGCAAATGATTTGAAAATTGTGTGGAAAGTGGGGAACGACATATCTTAACACTAGGTTCCCACTGGTTAAACTGCTATATGAGGGGTGCAGCGTGATGCTAAATAAAAAAAATAACTACTATGCTAATACAGATATTATCTTAGCGAATCTACGATTTATGCAAAGTATCTTTCAGTTTCTTAGATTAGATATCTGCGAGACATAGAGTAAACTTGTTTATAAAAGGCTAGTCATATAAAAAGTTAAATTCGAGATTACAACGCAACTCTTTATCGAATAAAAACATGATATTATAAACGATAAAAGAAAATATTCCTTTATACTTCCTTATTTTATAGTTAATCTATAAGAACACGATGACCCATTACCACGCACTTAAACAATTGAATTTGATGGCACTTTTACTTCAGACAAGATTCACGCTTTACCCCTAACAGGGTAGCCAGTGTCATCGATAGGAACTTGAAGGTCCACAGGAGGTCAGGGTGCACTATATCCGTAACCGTGAGAAGTGGAAAGAGAGCAAATAGCTTTAGCGACCAAGAACGCCAGAAAAAAACATCAACTACCGTAAAAATATTGTTTTTCTGTACATCGTTTAAATGTCGACAAATAAAAAGGTATATTATATTTGTAGATAGGAAGAGCGTGTGTTTGTTTTCAATTGTTACGGAATTTCCCTTTGAGATAGTACGGGACATGATCGTTTAGTTTTATTTACAATTATACAGTGACACCGAATGAAAAATATGTTTTTTTTATTTACTAAATAATAGCCATGACTATGATTGTCATCATCATCATCACTACTAGGCAATGTTTAAAGACATAATAGTAGTAGTTTCACAACAATTTATAGCTATAGCATATAGATATAACATTCTTCCGTTACCGAGTGACTGACAACGCACAGACAACTGACAAGACTACGCAGATAGATTGTAGAAATTTGGTACACCTTTAGAGCACTGGTTTCCAATCGGACTACCAGCGGTCCGCAGAAACCTAAATATGGTCCGCGAACGAATTTCTGTTTGATTATCACAGTTAATTTTTATTATACCTACATGCATAATGGTCTCTGCTACCAAGAATGATATAAAAGTGGTCCTTGGTCAAGAAAAAGTTGGGAACCCCTGCTTTAGAGTATGGGGGAATAATCCCCTACAACAACAAAAGCTGTATAGGAACGGGAAAAAAAACAGGATTTTTCAAACTAAATTTAATGGAAACAACAAACCTGGTGGCGAAGGAGAGTCCACTTCATCGATCTTCTTCACGTCGGACAGCGAGATCCGTTGCATGTTCAAATTGCACATGTACATGTTTCTGAAAATTAAGTAACTGTCATCAATATTCTGCTTAAGGGGAAATAAATATATACGCACATCGTTCGAGGCAAACCGATCTACTTATTTTACAAAGATATTTTGAAATTATCATTATCCTGGCCTGGCCTGGCCAGCCATTCGTGGCGCAGGGGCACAAAGTGTGACTGTAAAATCGACTGGTTGTGGGTTCGATCCCCACTCGAGGAGATAAAATATTTACTTAAATTTTCTTTTGTTCAAATTTTCTTTGTTCTGCCACTCAACACGCAATGCCTCCAGACTTCGGCGGAAAGTGACACTAGGTTCCCTCTGCCTACCCTGCAGTGTGCAGGATACAGTGTGAAGCTGATTTAAATTTATTATTATCCTAGACCAATGAGATGTTTTTGATCTTCATATAAATATTGCTGTCATGGCGCAGTGGCACAGCGTCTTACTGTAAACGCGACGGTTGTGGATTTGGTTCCCACTCGGGGGGGAAGTTAATTATTTTCATTTTCTCGCTAAAGTAAACAAGACTAATTATGACGTAGAGTTCCGCCGCTCAACACGCAATGTCTCGAAATCTAAGTGGTACGTGGGGAGCGTAGTGTCATAACACTCCCTCTGCTATGAGGGATACAGTGCGATAAAAAAAATACTAAAGTGGCGAAGCCGCATATAAACTAGTTAGTTTATCTGTAGTCAGCATAGTAATGCTGACTAATTATTTAAAAAAAAAGAGGTTCTTCCCTGAAACTGTGGTATGTATTAGAAAACTGTTTAGTAAATATATTGTTTTCGGTTTAAATTAAATTTATAATTTTAAATGAAACACTAAAGTTTGAACAGTTTTAAGAGCTTCATTTAACTATATTATATGAAGCATATTATATTTAAATATTTGGCGCTTTACGTATTTTTTATAGAATTATAGCATCTGCCTACTAGAGCACCAACATCCATTTTGTGTTTATTCCTGTTGGTTAACGACAACAAACGCAGAGTCGGGGGGCGTGTATTATCATTAAAAGTCAAAAATAACTTGTAACTAAATTATAGTTTATTCTTATTAGTATCTACATATGTGTGGCTTAACTTCATTTCGATCAATTTGTATCGTAAATTATTTAAATATAATAATTTTATTTACTTGGGATCGAACCCACAACCATGTCGTACAGTCGGGAGCTGTCTCACTGCGCCACGACGGCTTCATATGATAAATGTTATTAATACATTCAACCAAATATTTATTTACTTCTAACTACTATTAAAAGCACTCTTTATAGTCAGATAATCTATTTTAAAACGACATAACCAATACCTATATAGAGACAAGGCAGTGTGTTATGAGAGATTATCGTTAATTAACCGAGCTGATAAGATATCAGACGCCAGCCAAACGACACCAGTTATACGGTTATACAACTAACGTGAATTGTAACGGTATTATTAGAAATATTTCGTAAAAATAAGTCTTTTGCATTAGTGACTAGGTCACTCATTTTGCATGGACTAGAGACGTTATAAATAAAATATTTATAAAAACAAAAACCCCGACTGCATAAAACTAAAAAGAAAATAATCAAGCCCAATTTATTTATTTTTTAAGGACCTCTTTAAATTATGCGGGGTTCCTGGTAAAGATTTTATTGATTGAAGAAATACTTATAGGTCCCGACTGTTAATCCTAATAAACTATTGGGCTTGCTTATTTTCTTTTTAGTTTTATGCAGTCGGGGTTTTTGTTTTTACAAATATTTTTTTATTTTTCACTTTTTTGTTAGGATTTGTTATGGTAATGATAATCATGACACACGGTTTTGAAATCCTCGTATTGAGCTCTTGAATTTGATACCCATATTATGGTATTCGAAACCAATTTAGTTTTTCATTATTCCAATGGCGTCCCACAGCCGCTATGATATTACTATGATATATTTTTTAACGTCACATATCTTAAAACACTTGGGCTGCTAAGATGAATCTAACGATACCTCAATAATGTAAATCCGTTCAGCGGTTCTGAAGATATGAGGTAATAAAGAATATTACATACATACATACAAGATAAGCGCAAAAAACATGGGTTATGTTTTCCTTAGCAGTCGGGAAAAAGTACAAAATAGAGTAGATTTTCGTTTGGTTAAGACTACAGTAGCGCGATGACAGCTGACTAAATAATACACGATTGTGATGAACACGATTGTTGTGGATTCGATCACCACTGAAAAAAATATTTTTTTAACTACACGCTGTATACCGCGCACAGCACGGTAGGCAGAGGGACCCTGTTAATCTATCATTAAAGCACTCTGTTCCCATTCGGACACTTCTGTTTCCCACTTTCCGCCGACGAATATAGTAATATGCCTCGTTAGTGGATTGTTGATGGTTAGTCATTTCCTCGCTAAGGAAAGACAGTGTGGCTCTGAGTTTTGCTACTTAAACGGATCTCGAATGGATCGGATGTCTCGAATTCTCGAAAACGAACTATCTTGACGTTCTTGAGATTCTCTCCGCCTATCCTGTTATGCGGGATAAATTGTAAAGACGATTATAGTTATATAAATTAACTTGTTTAGGCAAGTGATTTTAAAATTAAAAAGAAAAGACATTGTAAGAATAGTTTTATTTTTAGTCATTTTGTTATCTATATCTTATCACAAAAAAAAGAAAAAACGTTTAAAAATAGCATATTCCGATAAAAAAATATCCTTACATTATATAACGTATAAAGTAGCAACTACTAGTAATATTATTATATGGTAGACGAAGCCATTACAGCTATCATTAGGTATTTTTTCCCACATAGAAGATTAGGCACAAAGAATTTGATATTAAGATATTCCGTTCCCCTTTGCCTAATTTTTGAGACATTGCGTGTTGAGTGGCGGATCTCCACGCGGTGCATTGTTTAAGTCTTATTATCAGATATTAATATTATTGCTTTATTCCAGGTTCAAATCCGAAGTGTAAATGGAAATATCTGTCTCAAATTAATATAAAGAAAAATTGACACGAAAGAAGAAAAAGAAGAAAGCAGGGGCACAAGAATGTGACCGTAACGCGACGGTTGTGAGTTCGATCCTCACTCGAAGTAATGAATTATGTTTCCCTAATATTTTTTTTTTTTTGCTCTGGCACCAAAACAAAATCCTGGCGTTTAATTTCGCCACTCAACTCGCAACACCTCGAAAAATTCCTTAAAAAGTGGGGAATCTCTGCCTACCCTGCTGTATGCGGAATACAGCGTGAAGCTGATTTATTTCTTTTTTTATTTTGATACAAAAGAGAACAAAAATTATTTACAGTATCTGTGCTAAACACAAGTAGCGCTATGACGTAAAGGCACGTCATGAACTCAATATAAAGGAACCATTCATGACTTCACAATGGAAAATCATTTTGAAATTAACACTGAATGATGATTATTTCGTGAGATTTTGGTGAAACATGAATTCAACTTACATTTTCTTTATTCTTTATTTTGTCATAATGATACTAACTGACATTTAGTTAAAGAGAAGATCTAAAAGGAAGGAAAACATATAGTTTGGATATAAAATAATTGAAATGTCATCTTAGATTACTTTCTACTGACTTGGGAGTAATTTAATTTTTCGAAATAAGTTTTAAAGGTCTGGTAACGTAAAGCACGGCGTAAAATATAAAACTACTAACTTCTATCTGCCTACCATTTGGAGTGGCGGAGATAAAGGAAATATACAAAAGAATATCTATAAAATTAAAAGTTTTATATGAATACTAAAGTTTTTAATAAGCTTTAAATCTTGAAAGTCCAGTTTTTTTTACTTTTCAGATCTTGATGTTTATTTAGGACAAATCACGAACTGCGTTTCACAGATAAAAATGTTTTAAAAATTTTACACACGTCCACCGTTGTAAAAATATCGCCGAAAACTAAAGGCCGACATCTGTTTGTTAACACAATCAAGGTAACATTAGTCGATAGTCTTGAAATATTTTTCATATTAAATAACAAGTTATTTATATATATATACATATAATTATAAGATTTTGGAAAAAAGCCTAAACCTAAATTTTCATTTCTCTTAATAGGTATACGAATAGGTAGACGAATTTAAAGGCCACAAAAAAGGATTACCTATAACATATATTTTTAATTTAAGTAAATTTCTGTGCATGGATCAAACCCACAACCATCGCACATACAACAAGACTATTCAACTGCGCTACTATGGGAGAACATAATAATCTAATATCTGTCCATATAAACACTATGACGTATTTTAATAGGTCACATGTATCTATCTCCTTAACCTGTTCAACACATTTCTTTTATCTATATATGTATAGATAGCGTCACTTGGCACTTGAACTATGCTACTGTAGGCTTATTTTTAGTTTCATCGAACATCGTATCAAGAATGTCTTCCCAAGCACTCTGCCTCCAGTCTCCTCCTATCATACTCTCCCCAACCAAGGAAGAGAATAGGTAGGTTAGGTAGAATATAGTAACTCGACACATTTATGTTGAAAACTATTTAACAGTAAATAGAATTGAAATGACACCGTATGAGTAGCGACATCCAATAAGACATGTATTTATTAATAAGTGGCAGATTGTTAGTTACATTCCAAAATAATACTTTTAATTTCAGGTTAAACTTCTCCGGGATCGATGCTAATATTATATAGGAGAGGTGGCATGAAAGAGCCAGTTTACTAAACGAAGCAAAAAAATATACTTTTAACTAAAGAAATTAAGTTTTTTTTCTCTCAAATTATTATTCATTTATTAAACTAAATAATTTCATACGAAAAACGCTTTAAATACAATAAAAAAGCAATAAAATATTCATTTTAAAAAAATGTGACATTTGGCTCTTTCATAACATTTCGGTATTGAAAGAGCCACCAAAAGTTATGAAAGAGACAGTCTTATATTATAAGATGTAATAGTGAAAATTATGCTAAATAATAACAATGCACTATTAAATAAAA
>DWMY01000949.1:0-17741 GCA_018249775.1 Heliconius hecalesia formosus | reverse complement strand
GCGCAACATCGGCGTGGTCGGCTAAGGGTGTAGAGAGGTGTGCACCGGTTTCACCATCACGAGGAGCTCGTGAGCGGGTTTCCCCGCTATTACGCAGATTGAGCACTTCCACCCTTTCGAGCATATAACTCTTGCGCTCCACTCTGCCAGCCAATAAAGGCAAGCCAGAGGCGGGGGATAGATTACAATTCCCCTCCGGAGGACTCAGGTCCGTGGGGTCACCACTCCCCAACAGCTCGCCACAAGCTGCCCTGCGGGTTTATTATTATTATTATTGACGCCACCGACGATGATATGGGCATCTGGTGGTGGGCCCTTGCGAGGAGCATGGAAGTATAATGCCTCGGACTTGTTTAGGGCGACTTTAAGCCCTAGCCGCCTAATGCGGCCGACGACCTCAGCCACCCCAGCCGTCGCTAGTACTGCCGCCTCTCGGTAGGTCCTCTGCTGTGCCAAGACCAGCGTATCGTCGGCGTAGCAAAGGACCTTGATCCCAGCCATGGTGCCACCCCGCAGCACCCAGTCGTACCTGATGTTCCAGAGGATCGGGCCCGCTGCGGGAATAGCGACGACAGAACCCCTCGGAGGACATCCGATTGGAGTGTCTGCGTCAGTGGTGGTGACTAAGTCCGAAACCTACCGAGCACCATGCGGTAAGGTGTGCCGTACGGGTCTAGGTCTATCCCCGCAATCATCTGGTCGTGCGACTCGCCTCTCGCACGACCGATTTCCTCCTGCAGCCGCGTTCTCGCCTCGACATAGACGTGGTACAGACGGTCTTCCTCCTCCTGCACCTTCTGTACCCGTCTGCGTTAGTTGGTGTACTGGCGTCTCGCGTCAACGCAGATGGAACGCAGTTACGCGATCTCCCATGACCACCAGTACACTTGCCGCCGCTGACGGCGGCGCCTGGAACGGGGCATTGACGCGTCACAGATACGCGTCAACGCCCTCTGCGCCCAGGATGCGGCATCTTCTGCAGACGCCAAGCTCTGGGGCAGCCAGGATTCCACTATCGCGGCGTACTCCAACAACTCCCTGTCGAGACGACCCAATTGCCACCGCGGTCCGTACTCTCGCGAGGACGAACTGGAGGTTGGTTGCACCGCTGAGTGAGTGGAGATCTCGTACAAGATAGAGAGAGTCTCCACATCATCCAGCACTCACCAACCCCGAACACGACGCGCTAGGGCCGGACTCGCGAACGAAACGTCCACGACGGATCCGCCCAGCCTTCGCACACACGTGTTCTTCGTCCCCTGGTTGAGGACAGACAAACCGGTGTCAATTACCCACTCCGACAATGTCTCACCACGTGCATCCGTCGTTGCGGAGCCCCACACGTTGGACTTCGCGTTGAGATCGCCCGCGACCAACACCTCCGCCGGACGAATGACGCCCAATCGAATGAGGAACTCCTCAAACTCCGCGAGAATTCGACTAGGGGAAAAGTAGACCCGACGACAACGACGTCGCCGACAAGTGCCGCGACGCATCCCGCACCTTTCTCTACTCGTGAGAAAGGCGGAGAGCCCGCAGCGACCTGGGTGATGAGTGCTACCACCCCGGTGTTGTCGGCGACCCAGTTATCTCTGTCGGGAACGCTGTAAGGCTCCGCAACAACCGCCACTTGAACAGACCACTGCGCCAGGCTCTGGACCAATAAGTCCTGAGCCCTGACGCAGTGGTTTATGTTCGCCTGCAACACACGGAGATCCATTATTTGACCTCCATGTGTTGCACCTCCTCCCGACCGGCTGGGGCATTTGGCTTGTCCGTTGACCTGCCTCCCCTCCCCTTTTCATCTTGGCGTTGGCGCATGCAGCGCTGCCCACCGTATGGTCTGCGGGCTGTTCTGCTACCTCACAGACCGGGCAGTGAGGTACCGCCAAGCACTGATGTTGCTTGTGCCCGGCCTGGCCGCACCTGAAACACTGCTGGCTCCTATCGTGTGCACTGCTGCACTTCGCTGCCACGTGGCCAATGTCATGGCAGCGGAAACAACGCAGGACTCGTTATTGCAGCAGTTGCACTCTCACCAACACGAACCCCACCAGAAGTCGCGTCCCGCTGACCTTTTTGGCGGCCATAACGGGGCAGCGGACCCACGCTGTACCGAGACTAATTCGGTTCTGCCGGATCTCCCCCACTTTCACCAACGCCACATCGCAGCCGCCAACCCTGCTTCACCCACCACCTCCGCCACCTCCTCCGAGGCTGCGTTGACTGCTTGGCCTGGGCTACTGCCGCCTTCTTCTTGCCCTTGCGAGCCACCACATTCCAGCCTTCGGTTACGTCGGCTGGGGCGGGAGGTAGAGGGCGAGGCTCCGCTGGTGCGGCTTGAAGGGCTTTCTTTCCCCCCTTTTTGCCTTTGCCTTTCTTGGGGCCCTGCTTCTGCGTCGGGCCTGGGTTGGAAGGCGGTGCCAGGGTCGTCACGGGAGGCCTCTCTGCCTGTACCCTTTGGACGGCCGCCTGAAGCCTTCTATCCGCCGCCAAAGGAGGACGAACTTTCTTTGCCGGAAGGAGCCTGTTCTCCAGCGCTGCCAGCCGCGTGTTCAGCAATGTGCCCACCTGCACCATTACTGTACTCGCCATTTCGTCCTCCTTTTTCTTTTCTGCAGGGCTCTCTCGCATGACCCTGGAACGCTCGAGCTCCTCCCGCATTAGCAAAACCTCTTTCCGCAGTTCCGACAGCTCATGTGTTAAGCGGCTGTTTTCCGCCCGCAACTGCGTGACTCCTCGTTGGCATTTTTTCTGGCCAAAATCTCCACGGCCGTGCTAATGGCGCCAGCGGCCTCCTTAAGGGCTTTTGTAAAAGTGCCCTTAAGGTTGCCGGATCTGCATGCGACTTTGTTAATTATGGCCACGCTGTCCGCGACCTGCAGCTGCAGATCATGAACCAGGGGGCCATCCACCCTAGGAGTCTCCAAGTCTGAGAGCCTAGCGTTTGCTCTCAGTTGAACTGTCTCGGCCAGACTTATTACTTCCTCCTCCGCTTGAAGTCGAAGCTCTATTCTTTTAGCCGTAGTAAGCTTCTTCGGGTTCTCCTTTTCCTCATTATCGGAGGAACCGGAGTTGTTCTTCTTACTCCTGGTCCTCTTTCGATATTTGGAGCTCTCTCCTTGCATCGCTGCACTTTGTGACTCTATTGATATGCAACTGTCCTCAGATTCAGAGGCCGCCCGGAGACGATCTCGTGAGGACGTAGAGCGCGACCTGGACCTCCCGCTGATAACGGAGGCTATTTTTGTCAAGTCCACCCGCTCCTTAACCATTCTCGCGTCCTTAACGCTCCCGCCCGCTACGGGCACCACAAACCCCTCCTCGTCTTTTTTTTTAAGGTTTAAATTTTCATCATCCATATTGTTCCCACGAGTATGGGGGAAAAACGGTCCATCCGAGCAGTGCCCCCTGTACTTGGATAAGCCTAATACGCCACGGGTGTCGGCCGGTACCCTGGCGGGACCAGCAGTACCGACTGATCATCCCATCAGCCACGCACCCCTCGCGCTGCTTCGCCTTGGGTTGGGGTAATTTTTTATAGAGGTTTTCTTCCTCGCAGCCCGGCCGGTAAAGGCAAGACCCTCGGTTCCACTCATGATTACGAGACATGACCGCAACCACGAGTGGAGTTCCGCTATAGTCGGCGCTGGCACATATAAATGCACCTGCGTGGAGGTAGTGTGAGTACACACCACGTGCACCCCCCCAGTTCCTCACACTGTGTCCTCTGCTAGTCAGAGGAACACGCGGAGGAACAACGCCGCGTCGGATTATTCGCCGACGAGCAACCATTACCCAAGGACGTATCCTGTGGGTAATAATTACTCGTCGCCCAGTGTGCACCGGTACGTTTTACTGCTCGTCCTCCCGAATGACAAGCATTCGAAAAGGGCCAACAGCAATCGCACACACGTGGAGGTTATCCGACTTCGCACCCCGTTTGAACTGTTACCTGCCGCATATTTTCTAACCGCACAGTACGTCATAAGTTGACAAAAAACTTTTTTTACTAATACTCTATAGTACAATGTAAATTATCGTAGATATGTCCTCTAACAGGTGTACCAACGATCAAATCAAAGCAACTTGAGGTTGCTGGATGCAAGCATAACGGACGGGAACAGCATATAGGGTAAAATATTTTAAACCCATACCTAAAGAAATTAATCAAGATACCTCAACAGTTTAGACGTAGGATTTTTTTTTCATTTCACGATATTTATCCATACCTATATTTCGTGTGACGCAGTTACGATTAGATACCAATAACGTAAACACATACTACTCGTACTACAAAAATACTATTAAAGGTTAAGTAACTATGAACTTTGCCGCCAATACCTACGACTTGATTTCGGAATGAGGCGTATGCGGCGGTTTCCCTTTGATAGGTTTATGTATGCGTACGTCGTTCATGACAAATGGCGTTTTATATTACAACAATGATTTTATTATTTATTTTATTTGAAAAAATCACTTTTACATTTTTGGAAATTAAAAAAAAATTATATATAAGGCTTCTATAAAGTAGTTAAAACTGTGGTTTCATTTAAAGTGGTTGTAAAAAGTGGTGGCTGATACTTCCGCCCTGTATATGATATACTCGATTCTATATGATATACTCTACTCTATATGGTGTAGACGAATTTGCCGTTTTTACGTTTCAGGATAGCATTCACAAATATATACAATCTAATGACGAGGAGTGGTACTTGTTTACTTACATTCTTAGGATGCGTGCCCGTGTATATTATTTATAGAACATTAGCTCGCCAAACAAAATGGAATAATTGGCTGAGAGACGTTGAACAATTCGTGTCACCATACAATGATTGTCAGGTGATTCAAAAATTAAACATCGTTTCGTATGTATAATTTCCTAACTTTTGGACCCCTTTTTTTATTGTTTTTATGTTAAAGGACCCTGAAAAAGGAATTAACAAAATGATGACATCTATCGGATTTAGCAATATTGATGTACGTTGTACGGAAAAATCGTATACATTCATCGGCGTGGAGGCTATTAAAAGTAAGTAAATGAATATTTAAAATATAAATGTTTGTTATCACTTTTTGTTAGATTGGCAGAAATTCTTTATACTCTCCATTTTTCGCTAGTTTTTTAAAACGTTAAGCTCTGTTAAGTTAGCTTCACGCTGTATCCCGCACACAGCAGGGTAGGCAGAGGGAACCTAGTGTTAAGACACTCCGTTCCCCACTTTCTGCCGAATTTTGGAGGCATTGCGTGTTGAGTGGCAGAACTCAACGCCGCTAAGCTCTGTGTTTAACAAAAAAGTAACCAAAAAGTAAATAAATTTAGAAAATATGTAGGGTCTACGTGGCCACTATGGCGCATTGGCAGCATGGTTCAATGGAATGAACTTTTTCATTTCCGTGCTCTGGTAGCACGATAAAGCACGGCATTGCGTACCGCCTCTTACCACTCAATATACGAGTATATCGAAAGTTTTGCAAAGAGAATATCTCAAAGGCAATACGGCGTGAAGTTAAAAAAATAGATCTATAATATATTCCTTAGAACATCATTTATAATTGTTCCTTAGTAACCATTCCGCGACAAAATTAACATTTGAAAATATAACAGAGTTTTTCTAAAAACATAATTCATTTTTGGTAATCAGATCACATAGCATCAATCGATCCGTTTAAAATACCGCCGGAACTGATAGAAGATTTCCTAGAAGACTATTTGCAAGCTATTAAAGATTTGAAACTCATAGACTATGTATACTACAATGAAGAAGGTTCAGCCAGAATGAGAATGAACTATCGTCTTATCACGGTATTTGCCGAAAAATAACTACTACAAAATTGTTACAGTATATGACTTATTATAAAATATCTTGTTCATCTCCCAATGCCTGATAGTACGATATAAAATTATGATTAAAATTAGAAAATTATATAAAATTATTATAGATATAAAGTTACTACACTGGTGGGAAATAGAAAAAAAAATAAACTTGCTCTTACATATGTATTATATAGCTCCAAATGTAATGTAAAACTTAAGTATATGTAGTTTTAAATTATAAAAATCAGCTTCACGCTGTATCCCGCAGACATCAGGGTAGGCAGAGGGAACCTAGTGTTAAGACTCTCCATTCCCCACTATCCACCGAATTCTGGAGGCATTACGTGTTGAGCGGCGGAACTAAACACTGCGCTTTGCCTCGACACCAGAGCGAAGAAACGGAAATATAAATTTAAATAAACATTTCATTTCCTTGAGCGGGGATCGAATCTATAACCAGTCGTTAATGCACTCACATTTTGTGCTCTGTTATTTTTCCAATATGCTCGTAATATGTTAATATATATTTTTTATGTAGTTCAGATAGAATATTATACGTACATATGTTCAAAATATAACTAATGCAAATTAGAATATGTGAATGTATATTAAGGTGTAATGGTAATCATATTTTTTATTTTATTACAAATAATTAATGTATATAATTTTATAATTTATTCATCAATATTTATTACAAGTGTATGTTATCCTGCATAAAATGAACTTTATTGTACCTAATATGTATATTACACTAAAATACCGTTCAATAAATCCGAGGCCGGCAACCAAAAAAAGCTATTTTTTCCAAAATAATAATCGTCACTCGTTTGATTTTTATATCCAACGGAACGCAATCATCAAAAGTTACTTAAAAGGAAACTTACTAAAGTGTAAAAATAAATTTCATGAGTTAGTAAAATTTTGAAACCCAAATTAAAAGTGTCGTCGTCGTCGTCGTCATTCTTGACTTCTCTCTTTTTTATAGAAAAGACAAGGCAAACGAGCGTAGGGGTCACCTATTGGTAAGTGATCACCGCCGCCCATGGAACACCAGAGTTTTAAAAACAAAAGTTTTTAGAGGTTACTCCCAAAAGTGCGACTTCAAATTCCCTTGCGTTCCAATTTTTATACGTTTTCTGAAAGAGTAAAGACAATTTATTTCTAACAAACGAACGCAACGAAGAATCAGTTTAAAGAAATATGAAGCAAATACATAGAGTACTTACTTTATATTTTTTTGAATATGAAATAGTTCCTTATCTCTGTGTTGAATTAATTACGACTTAAACTTAACCATTAAGAAGGTAACCATCACCAACAATTCAATTTTGTTTACTTTGTAGTTTGTACAATGATGAATTGTGCTTTAAAAATACATACTTTTATCAAGAGTCATATGACAAGGTCTTCTCACTCCCCCGCAAGGGGAAGGAGGAAACCGTTTTTGGGGCTCTATTGCTCTCTGCTCGTGTTTACAGCCGTCGCCCACAAGTATGGGCGGGTCACTGGGTCTCCTGTAGACCTGTGTTCCTCTGTTGGGAGCCACTCGTTACTCGTGCGATCCGCCCAGCCAGGTGAGATCCTTCCAGGCCCCGAAGCTGGCCCAGCTTAGACGCTCAACGACTGAGAACCGAAAAGTGTCCCTCTGCCTACCCTATGTGGCGGATACAGCGTAAGGCTGATTAGATTTTTTAAATTTTAAAGTAATAAAGTCAATTAGATATTGGACGCGGTTGCGATTACTCACTATTTCATGAATAAAATTGAGGCCGTTGTGGCCCAGGAGCACAAGGTGCGACTGTAACGCAACGGTTGTGGGTTCGATCTCCACCCGTGGAAATTAAATATTTATTTAAATTTATATTTCCAATTACCGGCTCTGGCTGAAGAGTTGCGTTGAGTTCCGCCACTCAACACGCAATGCCTCCAAAATTCGGCGGAAAGTAGGGAATGGAGTGTCTTAACACTAGGTTCCCCTTGCCTACCATGCTGTCTGGAAGATACAGTGTGAAGCTGATAAAAAAAATGAATAAAATTAGTTCGTGGTAAAGTGGCAGTTTTTTTTAAAAAGTACGCAGCACCGACATGGTTCAGTCTAACAAGCGCAACAAATAAGAAGGAACTCCACAGAAAAACGCAATGCAAATCTAGCAGACAAAAGCCCTATGTCGATCGAAACGAGACAATTCGCCAGGATCTCGGCATAAAGACCCTGGATGATTTAGTCTCTAGACTAGCACGTAGAGTTTACTCCAAGGCGAATACCTTCCGCCATCGTCACCATCCATCCATCAAAACATCAGTCATACCATCGCCCCATAACACGCTTGATGACACACTTGCCCGCTGGACCATAAGAAGTTTCCTCAGGTTATCCTTAGTTCGTCCTCAATATGAAGCTGGAGCTGCTACTCAGTACTACAACCGAGGGGTTCCACTTGGCTGGAGTGAACGCCCAGGCGGCGAATACTCTTCCCTTGCCCCAGATTTCCTTCCCCAGTTCCAAAAAAGAAATTTGCCCACAGGTCAGCAGTGGCCCATCCCAACCCGAGGATACGCGCATAGTTATGTGTGGCGAAAGAAACCAACGGCCAGAGGGGCTTACCCTAATGCCATATACCTTCTTCCCCTCCACAGAAGAGAGAATATTGTCAGATTTATTTGGTTTGTTATTTATAATTAGTCCGTAGTTCAAAGTACAAAACAAAATTGAATAGTTTGTAAAAGCAATCTATCAAAACATTATGAACTTAAAGTTAAATACTTTTTAGAAAACATATAAATATTTGAACTTAGCGGGATTTGAACCCGAGCCACTTGGAAACCGTCCTAGCGCTCTGACCAACTAAGCCATACATTCTCGTCGGGATATGTGGAAAATCCTTATGTGCTTGTTACTTAGTGTTTATAACTACAACTTAGTTTTTAATTTTGTGGATTATAACACTTTAAAATTGTAATAAAAGAACTTAAAGTTTTCAATAAATTTATATTTGAGTAAGTATAAACAGATTTGCAACGATGTCTATTAATATATTATTCACTATAGTAATGAATGCTGATAACGCATAAAACACGTTCTTGAGTTATGTTTGTTAAACATTAATTACGTCAGAAAGAAATATTAGTAACTTTAATACTTTGGTCAAACATCGTTTTCGATTAATGTAGTTTTGTGTTAAGTGTAATCTATACTTATAATAAATTTAA
This sequence comes from Heliconius hecalesia formosus, assembly GCA_018249775.1. Classification (NCBI taxonomy): domain Eukaryota; kingdom Metazoa; phylum Arthropoda; class Insecta; order Lepidoptera; family Nymphalidae; genus Heliconius; species Heliconius hecalesia. The sequence continues at coordinate 8,713 of DWMY01000949.1, read as the reverse complement.
TATAAAAATAGTGTTTCTTTAATTATGTTCGAATGCTTTCAGTTCAACTGTAGTTCAATAGATGGTGTTGTGCATAATATGTAATTTTTTGCATCGCGCTGGTAAAATCCTCGGCCAACGAATAACATTAGAAACGTCTTGATTATATTACGGTTGATAAAAATATATTTTTAAAGCACAGTTATTTATAGTACAAACAACAAAGTAAATAAAATGGAATTGTTCATGAAAGTTACGTTCTTAACAGCTAAGTTTAAATTTTAATTTTAATATTATATTCATTGTAAAAGAACGATTTTACAAAGAATATTATAAATCCTTAATTCCTTATTCAAATCAATAATTCAACATTTCACTTAAAGGCTATTTTGAGGAGTTATTTAAATTATTCACTGACATCAGCACATTTAAGAGGGTTTTAAAACGATGATAACAATGTAATGTAATGTTACAAAAATATATACGTATAATAAATAATTTAGCTTTATGTGTCAATGCTCAAAGTGTATTATCATAAATATCAAGCATCAACATTGGTTGTATTGTTTAATTCAAAACAATCAAAAATCTTTATAATGTAATTAAAAAAACATATTAGAAGATCACAGATTAAAGTAATAGAAAATCATATTAGAAGTAATTATAGTTGTCAGTCAATTTTTTTTATTAAATGAATAATTATGTAGTTCGAACGGGCGAAGCCGCGGGCGGTCCGCTAGCAAAAATTAAATTGTGATTATAAATGAAATAAAGAAAAAATGTTAAACTGCTGTAGGTACATTTGTGTAATTTTCATTTCACGCTTTAGAAAAAACTACTAGTTAATGGGTATAGTGCTACATTGTTAGTATAAATAACTTCAATTATTTGCATTATTGATGTGTAATTGATTTCCTTAACAATTGTTATTTCCATTCATTACTATTAAGCAATTATTAAAATTCTTTTTATTGTATTTTTATCCTTAACGTAGTCTTATTTACAAAGATTTTTGAACGAATGAGAAGATTTTCTTTAATGAGTTAACTGATCAATATTATAATACCTCGCTTACATTTGAACATATGAATTATTTATAAATTTATACACATAGCATTAAGAGTTCATAAGTTGTAAATCAAAACATTATTTTATTTACATAAAAAAGATCAGTTAGGATACACGCAAGGTCAACTACTTTCCGCATTTCATTATAAGAATATATACATATTTTATACTTTTGCAAAATGTTTATTTGGATTCTTCACACAAAGAAAAAACAAGATAAACACAAATACAGAATAAATTATTATTATGTATTCAATATATGTATATGATGCTGTATTATATGAGATATAAAAAATAATTGGAACCTGTTTAATATAATGTGTTTGAATAGGTAAATATTCAAATAGAAGCGTACGCATATTGAATCTAGCAATTTTCCTTACACAAGGGCCTCAATCATATTTTTTATATGTAGAGGGTCCATCGTATTACAACCGGATGCTGTGCCAGTGCTCTATGACGGCCTCAGTGATATTATAATATTGGCCTGCGACTGCCTCGTTTTATGGGTGTAACACTCCGTATCAGGCAGTGGCCTGAATACCCAATGCCTTCTTATTGGACAAGTTTATTTAATAACTATTTAAAAGAACAAAGTTTAATTAATGGTTTTTTAATCTAACATAAATATAATTTAAACAGCAACATTGGTGACATTAACAAAAATAAGTAAAATAGTAAGTAGGTCTACTTGTTGGCACTTCGCTATAATTATCGATGTGTATAAAAAAAAGTAAATGTATTTGAAAAATAAATTCTGATTGTAAGTTAAAACTAACTAGTTTATAGAATTATTTTTATATGTCAATACAAAATGATCATCACGCTTAAAAATTTTGGTTATACATCACGCATTTAATTATTTTTTGTAGCTTAACATAGAAGCGCCCCTATTCCATTTTTGTCCCATACGCAAGTTTGATTGTATGTATATTTTTTATTTGTTAATTTATGTTGGTGACACTTTTTGACTTTTACTAATATAAAAATAGGGAAATAATAAAACATTGCGTTGATCAGTCAATAGCCAAGTTCGTTACATTCGAAATCCATACTTAACTTTTGACGAAGAAGTTTTCCTTTTAAGTTCCATTGCCGATTCATCAGCTTATAAGCTCTAATTCAGATAAATATGGTTAATCCTAGGGTATGCAGAGGAAACCTGGAAACCTAGTGCTACGCACTCCGCTGTCATTTTTCGCCGACTTCGAGAGACATCGCGTGTAATGTGATGCAACTCAACCCAGCATGTGAAGTTGAGTATTTTGACTCAAATTTTTAATCATTTGTGAAGTATCTCATATTCAAAAAAACTGTCTTCAGTAATTTGTAACGATTTTATTACGAAAGCCAAAAATAACTACAGATACAAAAGTAGCAAGAAAAAACAAAACAAATACTATGTGTTTTGTTTTTTTTGGCTACTTTATATTTGGTAAAGAATAAGAATTAATCAAATAAATTAATCAATAAATTATCTACAGATACAAAAGTAGCAAGAAAAAACAAAACAAATACTATGTGTTTTGTTTTTTTTTGGCTACTTTATATTTGGTAAAGAACAAATCAATAATTCAACATTTCACTTAAAGGCTATTTTGAGGAGTTATTTAAATTATTCACTGACATCAGCACATTTAAGAGGGTTTTAAAACGATGATAACAATGTAATGTAATGTTACAAAAATATATACGTATAATAAATAATTTAGCTTTATGTGTCAATGCTCAAAGTGTATTATCATAAATATCAAGCATCAACATTGGTTGTATTGTTTAATTCAAAACAATCAAAAATCTTTATAATGTAATTAAAAAAACATATTAGAAGATCACAGATTAAAGTAATAGAAAATCATATTAGAAGTAATTATAGTTGTCAGTCAATTTTTTTTATTAAATGAATAATTATGTAGTTCGAACGGGCGAAGCCGCGGGCGGTCCGCTAGCAAAAATTAAATTGTGATTATAAATGAAATAAAGAAAAAATGTTAAACTGCTGTAGGTACATTTGTGTAATTTTCATTTCACGCTTTAGAAAAAACTACTAGTTAATGGGTATAGTGCTACATTGTTAGTATAAATAACTTCAATTATTTGCATTATTGATGTGTAATTGATTTCCTTAACAATTGTTATTTCCATTCATTACTATTAAGCAATTATTAAAATTCTTTTTATTGTATTTTTATCCTTAACGTAGTCTTATTTACAAAGATTTTTGAACGAATGAGAAGATTTTCTTTAATGAGTTAACTGATCAATATTATAATACCTCGCTTACATTTGAACATATGAATTATTTATAAATTTATACACATAGCATTAAGAGTTCATAAGTTGTAAATCAAAACATTATTTTATTTACATAAAAAAGATCAGTTAGGATACACGCAAGGTCAACTACTTTCCGCATTTCATTATAAGAATATATACATATTTTATACTTTTGCAAAATGTTTATTTGGATTCTTCACACAAAGAAAAAACAAGATAAACACAAATACAGAATAAATTATTATTATGTATTCAATATATGTATATGATGCTGTATTATATGAGATATAAAAAATAATTGGAACCTGTTTAATATAATGTGTTTGAATAGGTAAATATTCAAATAGAAGCGTACGCATATTGAATCTAGCAATTTTCCTTACACAAGGGCCTCAATCATATTTTTTATATGTAGAGGGTCCATCGTATTACAACCGGATGCTGTGCCAGTGCTCTATGACGGCCTCAGTGATATTATAATATTGGCCTGCGACTGCCTCGTTTTATGGGTGTAACACTCCGTATCAGGCAGTGGCCTGAATACCCAATGCCTTCTTATTGGACAAGTTTATTTAATAACTATTTAAAAGAACAAAGTTTAATTAATGGTTTTTTAATCTAACATAAATATAATTTAAACAGCAACATTGGTGACATTAACAAAAATAAGTAAAATAGTAAGTAGGTCTACTTGTTGGCACTTCGCTATAATTATCGATGTGTATAAAAAAAAGTAAATGTATTTGAAAAATAAATTCTGATTGTAAGTTAAAACTAACTAGTTTATAGAATTATTTTTATATGTCAATACAAAATGATCATCACGCTTAAAAATTTTGGTTATACATCACGCATTTAATTATTTTTTGTAGCTTAACATAGAAGCGCCCCTATTCCATTTTTGTCCCATACGCAAGTTTGATTGTATGTATATTTTTTATTTGTTAATTTATGTTGGTGACACTTTTTGACTTTTACTAATATAAAAATAGGGAAATAATAAAACATTGCGTTGATCAGTCAATAGCCAAGTTCGTTACATTCGAAATCCATACTTAACTTTTGACGAAGAAGTTTTCCTTTTAAGTTCCATTGCCGATTCATCAGCTTATAAGCTCTAATTCAGATAAATATGGTTAATCCTAGGGTATGCAGAGGAAACCTGGAAACCTAGTGCTACGCACTCCGCTGTCATTTTTCGCCGACTTCGAGAGACATCGCGTGTAATGTGATGCAACTCAACCCAGCATGTGAAGTTGAGTATTTTGACTCAAATTTTTAATCATTTGTGAAGTATCTCATATTCAAAAAAACTGTCTTCAGTAATTTGTAACGATTTTATTACGAAAGCCAAAAATAACTACAGATACAAAAGTAGCAAGAAAAAACAAAACAAATACTATGTGTTTTGTTTTTTTTTGGCTACTTTATATTTGGTAAAGAATAAGAATTTGTTTAATATATTATACGTATTATTATAATAATAACTTTTATGCCTTATACTAATCATTATAATATGTAGAATAGGACAAATTTGTCACGACGGCGATTTAAGGGAGTCTTATTTTCCGGCGCCTCTAGTGTTAACTGGACCATTATTGTTTTCTCTAATGGTTCTATCAGGTGTGGAAGTCTTCAAAATCATATATAGCCAAGTTAATACACAGAATAAAAAAAAGTTTCATTCAAATCGGTGAGTTCTTTCTGTTGGCAGCCCCGCATTTCGCCAGTTCGTCCGCTCTCTCGTTCCCTGGGATCCCAATATGGCGCATATTGGAGCTTACCCAGAAGAGTCTAACGACTTTTTTTCCTCATTAGCTCTTTTTATAAAGACTTTTATAAAACGATTGGGGGGGACGCATCCTGATCTCATACAGAAAGACGCCAAGACGTACTTTCTGGCGAGTGTTTTCACCTCCCCCTTCCAGCAAGTTAGTGCTGCCCCCATCCCACCACCAATTTTGCTACCGTCCGTGCGGATGATCATCCTCTTCAGGTTATGAGCATCCACAGTTTCCGGTTCAAGGTCCCCGAGGCATTCGATCTGGACCCTCCGTTCCTCCAACGGGTGGGGCGTCTGGTCGTACGCAATTCATTTCTTGACTTGTCTGCCACACAAAAAGTCTTGTGGCTTGCCTCGTTTGGTCTTATACAATTTTGCTACCTCCTGCACTCTCATGTCTAGGGGGCGGGATTAGCCCGCTCAGCGCCAAGACAGCGTTCAGAGAGACTGTCCTGTAACATTTGATAATCTTCTGGGCAAAACCTCTCTGTGCGAGTCCAGAATCTTGCGAGTGCTAATTTTGCTCGCTTCGAGCGACCATACGCTGGCAGCATGTATTATTATGGGCTCTATTACGGCCATGTATATCGTCCTGATGATTTCGGGGTTCAGGTCCCAGTTTAATTTTGCTGATCTTGAAATTATTTTGTATAAATTTATGGCCTTTTTACATACTTTTCTAATGTGATTGTTAAATGTTAATTTTTTATCTATTAATAATCCTAAAATTTTGATTTCGTCTACTAACTTTATTATGGCATATTTACCCATGTAAACGATGGTGGCATCGTATTTTAGTTTCTGGGTCACTAGCATTGCATAGGTCTTTTTAGGCGCAAATTTTAGTTTATTGTCTATGCCCCATTCGTACACACGTGATAATATTTGATCAGCCGTCCAAGAGATTTGGTTCCGTAGAACGACGACCACGGCCTCTTTCCAAGGTTCAGGAAAGCACGATAGCTCCAGGCAATTTAGTATTCCAGATGGCCGATGATGATTGGGCTATCCAGCGGTTCGTCACGTGGAGTCTTATCTTATTATGAACTATGGCCGAGAACCGAGGCCAGTGGATAATGCCCCCTGGTGGCGGTCTCCCAGTAGAGGTCAGGTGGCCCAGGGTTGTGATCCGAGCCGTAAGCATCAGGAAGGGTCTCCAACGTGAATGGTCGTCTGTCCAAACCTCTGTCACAACGAGGTCAATCGTGCTTGGGAGATGAGTACTGGAGTGGGAGTAATAAGTGGGCTCATCCGGGCCCTCTGTTGCGTATCCATGGCGGTCTGCGTCTTCGTAGAGCTTCCGGCCATTGTGGCACATGGAGTAGCATCGCCAGGCCGAATGTTTGGCGTTCCAGTCACAAGCAGCTAAGTGGTATCGTCGATGATTCTTCACTTTGTCTACTGCAAATATTTTTGTAGAGAGGCGGTAAACGGGTTTTATCCAGGAAAATTTTGTGCGTCTGAAGAAGTAAGATGCGTTTCACAGATGGGGGCGATATCGACCCTCTTCGTGTAAGGCATCTTGGATAAGGTGCATCATCCCATTTAGGACAGGTTAAATAGGGTCCCTACATTCCCTCAAGACGAAGAGTATCTCCTTGAGGTTGTCGATAGCCCGGTCAACTGCTGGCCTTTGGGTGCGGGCCGATAGACTCGTGGTAGTATGAGAAGCGGCAGCGGCGTTAGGTTTTTGCGCTACAGCTTGTGAAGAGCAGGCGTCTTCTCTCCGCTGGTTCTCCCTAATATGTCTGCTTCACTCTGGTTTTTCTCCTGCGGTCTCATTCAGTTGGCGGGTTTGCATGCGTTATCAATGAAGGCGCGTGCATATTCACGGAGACTGTGTGCATAATCACGGGTGCGGAGGCTCTGGAGGATCTCTCTGGAGCTAGTTGGGTAAGGGTGACAGTGCCAGCTCTCATGTTTCTGTCCGAATTGTGGGCAAGTGGTATGGTTTGCGGAGTGCGCTCCCATATAATTGGCGCATTGATTGACCATGATTGGCAGGAACTTCACTTCGAGGGTAGTCGCGTGCGGGGTGCTCTTCGCCACACTTGTCAGCACGCCGTGCGCCGGGGACACCCATGGCTTGAATATCAGAATTATTTTTTTATATCGGGGATATACATCAGCTGTGTGACGTGACGAGGATCGCGAAAATGCACGTAGGTCTTCCCTGCCTTGCATTGATTTGGCGTACGTATTCGGCCTGGTAGCCGAGTTGTGCGAGCGTCTCATTGATATCTTCTGGGGCGGTGGTAGCTGGAAGTCCTCAGATGGCCACCTTTCTGCTCATCTCTGAAGGGAGAGCGTACTTAAACCACGAGATTGCTTCTGTCTGCTGTAGCTCGGGGAGATAACGCTGAATTACGCGGTATTTATGCTCCGAGCTCGGCCTGAATCGTACTCCTCTTCCAAACTCAATATCTTAAAGTGATGTCTGTACCCCAATATCCTAAAGTGATGTGCCCAGTTGGGTAAAACTTTCACGATGAGTGGGTATGTAGTAGTGTCCGCCCGTCTCATGCGGGTGTGTGGTGATATTTTATATCCTGGAACTCTGGTGTATGTAGTAGTGTCCGCCTACGGTTCGAGACACGTCTGTGGGGTGTGTGCCGTGCGTTTATTTAACATATCGGCCGCCTTTCGGTAGTGCGTTCGTTCCAACGACTTATATTGATCTCACAAATCAATCAACATCACGAATAACCATTCTTATACAATCTTAATATAAATAAGCGTAATAAGTACCTTCAGACTGACAGACAGACACACACAAACGTCCCGGAGAGTTCAATAAGACTGTTGCAGCCGCAGTCTGGTAGGAATTCACGGTGTAGGGACGGGGCGGTGCCCGTACTCTTTCTTCCTTTTATTATAACTAGTTCGCAGTTATGGTGGAGAGGAAGATAGGACGCGCTCTTGGCTTTTCTTCGGACGAGCTTCGAGTTATGACAATGTCATATTGTCGAGTTTCCAGTTATCTAAATAACTGACACAAGAACAACTTCTGATGTCAAATATCTTATGAAAGCGATACCTTCTAATGGCATAGATAAAATTCTTAATACTGTTACCTCTGATATTCTAAAAGATTTTGGGTTCTTCACGATCACAACTATAAACGGTTCTAACCACTAGACACATCACGAGCCAAGGCATTATTTATTAAATAATATTTTCAAAGGAGTTTGGGATATCAGTTACACTATCTATATTAATATAATAAAGCGGAAGAGTTTGTTTGTTTGCTTAAACGCTAAGATCTCTGGATCTACTGGTCGGATTTACTTTGTTTTTGTTTTGTATGAAAGCTAGATTGTTCAGAAGTGCTATAGGCTATATAACATTACATTATACATATATTCTAAATATATTAAAATACTTTCTAATTTGACATGCAATTTATTCTGCCATGTTAATAACAACCGACCGTTGCTAAGCAATGGTTTGCAAAGTTTGTTGTTTTAAAAAATGTCACGCAAAATGAACTCGCTTGCTTGATATTCATCCTTATGAACATAAATATAATAGTCACTTAGCTTAGCATTTTATCTAGATTGAAAGTATAGTTTACTGTATAACATTCTAATAAATAATTAAGGAGAT
>DWMY01000948.1:0-17748 GCA_018249775.1 Heliconius hecalesia formosus | reverse complement strand
ATGACTCATTAGTTAGTGAGGGTAGCTCCGTCTGATGTATCTTGAGGACCTCTAATATATTTTGCACTCACATTGGGTTATTTATTATTCTTAGATAATTTACTTTTATCGTAATAGTAAGATATATTATATACGAAAATATGTATATTTTGTGGCCTTCGTGACGGCTGAGGTAGTGTCTGTTGTTCTGAGTTCGATTCCTAATTGAGGAAATTACTTTTTTCATTTCCTTGCTTTCACTATAGACAGTCTCGATAATTGGACAAGAAATGTGCCTCATGAGTGATTATTATTATTTTATATATTACTCTTATCTTCTTCCAAATAAGTTGGTTATGAATATATAGAAATATTATAGAAGAAATACTTTAAAGCATATTTCATAAAAATATTTAGTTTGTTCAGTCGTAAATTGAATGTTTAAGCTCCCTGAGCAATTAAGCAACAAGTCAATTCAAGTGTAATATTCGATACAATTTATGTTCGATATTCTGAAAGTCTTTGAACGTGGCCGAACTGAGGTTACAATACTTTTCATATAAGGTTCTGTATCTAGAAAGGTAAAAAATGAAAAAACTTAGAATAACTTTGTTGTCTGTCTGTGAAGAACATTTTTCTCGATATCACGTGGAGGTTTCAAACTGATAATAATATCAATTATTTAGGTTATTTAGGATGATCCCTTGAAGTAAAAAAATCAAGCTCCTAAGACGCCTCAATCAAAGGATACAAGCATTCATGCATCGATTTTGCTGTATTTTATGAATGAAATCTAATCGGTTCCGCGTAATCAAAATCTATAGAGTATTTCCCATGAATTATTTCCCTAATATAGTACTTGTAGATCACAAGTACGATATTTGGCACGAAATGGAAACTTGCAATACATATTTATGAAGAAGAAAAAATCCGAAATGTGAAAATTTAAAGGTACCTACTATAGATTAATTTTTAACAAAAATAAACTAACCGATTTCAAACAATACAAGAAAAAGTTAAAAATAAATTTACTTAACATAAAATAAAACGAACTTTTGATTTTGTTAAACAAAAATAAATACAGACAAATTTTATAATTTTGGAGTCGGTGTCAAGCTAATGCTACAACAACCTTACTACAATATCGAACTACTTAGCCTTTGTTTTATTTGGTACCGACTTCAAAATTATAAAATTTTTCCTTATTTGCTTTTGTTTAACAAAATCAAAGTACGTTTTATTTAATGTTAAGTAAATGTATTTTTCACTTTTTAGTGTATTCTTTGAAGTCGGTTTTTTTTGTTAAAAATAAATTTATTTTGCTATTTTTAGTGACGGGTAGACCTTAAAAGTATGCTTCCCAAACGAGTATATACATATCGATACATACATAAAAAAAAAATCAGGTGACCCTCTCCCTTTAAGTCACACAATTTAAACGATGTTTTTCCTAGCTATTACGGTATAATTATATTTTTTACCAAAAAAAAACACAGTTGCTTAATTTCAAACTGATCCCATAATCAGAACCCAACCAAATTTTCACCAGACTGTATCCTTGCCAATGAAAAAAGAATCATCGGAATGGGTTGTCCTGATATTGAGTTATTAGTCCATTTGCCGCGCACATACCTAATACAAATTGAAGACTTATGAGATTTTCTCACAGATATCATCGTCAGAAATGGACCAAATTAAAATGGGGCCACTCGGGAAGCACTAGCTTTCAAATAAAAAAAGTTTTATCAAAATCCGTTCACCCAGTCAAAGGTTCTAAGGTAGCAATCATATAAAAAAACAGTAAAATTGATAACCTCCTTTCATATGAATATATTTTTATGCTTATAAACATTTTGTTGTTAAAAGTGATATAAGTACAATATAAGGAAACATATTGTGAAAATTTGCAAATTACAAAAGTCCATACGATACTCGCTACTCGGCATGTGTCGAGGGAAGGACTCGGAATTGAAAAACAGACCGCACCAGTAGCGAGCCGACCGCACTGCCTTCGACAAAAACGTTGGAAACGTCAAACTGTCCGACAAAATTGTTCTCAAATGAATTGGATGTTTTTTTGCTGTATGGAGGGCTATGATTTAAAAAAAATATATGTATTCTTTTTTTTTTAAGTTCACGCTGTCTCCCGCATTTGCAGGTTGAGCAAAAGAAACCTAGTGTTAAAACACTCCGTCCCGCACTTTCCGCCGATTTTTTAACACATTGTGTCTTGATTGGCGGACCTCAGCGCCACACTTTTCTTGTTAACAGAACAAAAAAATGTAAGTCATTAATTTCCCCGAATAGGAATCAAACCTGCAACCGTCGCGTTTACGTGCGTGCGATGCACGCTGTGCCACTGTGCTACGGCGGCCTGTACCGTTGTGTATTGTGGTTTATGGTGGCTGTAAAATATATTACATATTTCGTTCTTGTACTTCATATGAGAATAATTAAACACTTTACCGCACCGATTAGCGCTTCACTTCCTCTGGCAAGTTAATAAAAGTATTTTGAATATACTAGGTTTGAATCTTAAATTGGGACCATCATGGCGCAGGAATAGCGTCTGATTAAAAATGTCATTGATGTAATTAAATGATGTTTATATTTAAATTACTTTTTTACGCTCCGGTAATACAAAACGCGGCGTTAAGTTCCACCATTCAACACGCACTCTTTAATTCGAACAACGGAAAATGGAATATCCTGACACTACATTTCTTCTTACCCTTCTATGCGGTAGAAAGCTTAAAGATGCGTCTCATATATTATTTATCATAAAACAACTTTATAAATATAAAAATATTTATATACTAATTCGCATTTTTTTCTATCCGCATATATCGAATAGGAATAGAACAAATATTTAACTCTCCGCCGATGTTTACTTGCTCAGGTTGTATTGGTATCTTTGTTTATTCATACGACACATTGAACAGCTCAAATAATAAATCTTTTATTGGGATTTTTTACTTATACTTTCTCCCTCTATCTAAGTAGACACTGACTAGTAACTAAATAGTACGAAACTAGTAAGTTTTTCTCTTTGATTTCTATTTTTTATTATCAAGTGAAAAATATGAAAAATTCAAATGAAAAATTGGTTCTAGACATATGGAAGAACAATGTATGTGCATTTAATAGATGTGCAGTTGATGCTTACTTCACGTAAATTTCAAAATTTACTATTATTTTACCATTGTATGTAAGTATATGGAACAGCGTAATTACTAATTATGTTAAAAATTATGCAGTTTTAAAGTGACTTTCTCCATAATTTTATTATCTTATACTTATATTTTGATTAATAATAAAATAAACTATAGATAGTTATTATTTTTATAAGATGAAAAAAAAAATCAATCACTTTGGGCAAAATACATATTTTAAATACACTAAACAAAATTTGAACTTGTGGCACTCTAATTATATATATGATTACCATAATTAATACACATATACTTATTTTTTAGTATCACGCTGTATACCGCACTTCCATTTCCTCGAGTGGGAGTCGAACCCACAACCTCTCGTGCTTACGGTCACACACACAGCTTACACATATTCATATTTAAAAAAAAAATACAAAACGTACCTACGACTATATCTCTCAAACTTCTAAAGATAATCTAGTACTTTTGTTTTGTTAGAACCACCTATTTAATTAACAAATGATACTACTTTATTTTACAAGATTAATCAGATTATCCAATATTTTAACTATTTAAAAAAAAATCTATAGAGGCCAACCGACTGGTTGTGGGTTCGATCCCCACTCGAGGAGATGAAATATTTACTTAAATTTATATTTCCATTTCTTCGCTCTGGTGTCGAGGCAAAAGCGCGGCGTCGAGTTCTGCCACTCAACACGCAATGCTTCCAAAATTTGGCAGAAAGTGGGGAACGGAGTGTCTTAACACTAGGTTCCCTCTGCCTACCCTGCTGTGTGCGGGATACAGCGTGAAGCTAATAATAAAAAAAAATCTTAAGTGAATTAAACACAAAAAACCTATAAGAGAATATAAAAACATGAACTAATATTTAGCTGAACCAAATATGAAACGGCTTTAAATAAGTTTATTCTAAAAACATAAGAGTCATCGAAGCTTAGGCAACAACTACTTAGTAAGCTAATGTATGTTATAGACGACGACGTCCTCTTAGTCTGCAATATAAATTGAAGAATTTTAAAGGTTTATTTTCTTGCGATTTGAAAATTTGCTTGCTAAGTTAAAAGTCATGGTAAGTTCAAATACTAAATTTATTCTATGCTGGGAGTTCGATTTCTTGGATTTCAACTCGCGAAAATTATTTCAGTTTTCTTGATTAACAAGACAAAACGTGACATCGAGTTCGAAATTGGACGAAAGCGGAGTGCCTTAACACTTCCCTATTTTCTCTGCCTGCTCTATTATATGTAGGATACAGTATAAAGCTAAAAAATCTATAATTAAAAAAGTACAATAGAAGTGGGCCATTACAACTCTATTAAATATAATATACATATCAGAACTGTTTAAATTAAATATAATTTGCATATCAAAACTGTTTGAAAGCCTAATATCTAAACTTGATTTTAGTGTTTGATTATGTCTATCACAAAGTGTTACCCAAAATATGGAATGCTTTTAAACAAGCAAATAAATGTGTTTAAATATTTTAGATCATATATTCATTTACCTTAAGTTGTTAAGGTCCTTGATGAAATTAAAGCATATAAAACCATAGATATAGTATGTAGACGTACCCACTAACGAAATCTATTTATTTTATCATTTATTTTATTTTGCTAATTTAAGGTGATTTTGTTTAATCTTAATTGGTTTTTGTATATCTATTTTTGTTTTTATAATGTAATTAATAATTTAGCTTAGCGTTTGTTTCATAAAAACAAATTAAATCTTAATTATTCAAAGCGAAAATTAAACGGCTTAACCCACAAATATGTTAATTTACTATATTAATGTAAGTATGTAGGTATAGTAGTAGTAACTAACATAAACAAAATATATTTTCTTTACATACGATTCATAAATTCCCTTTGACATTGATGTATGAGTAAAATAATTTTGTATTTATACCTTCATTATTATATGATAAAGAGGGCATGGAAAGGAATGGAGGCCTTCTGTATCTATTTAGGATAGGCTGGTATCCTATTATGAGGAAACAGGTGAGGTTCATGTAGATAAACGGATGAGACATTATTAATATAATATACAGTAACGGAACGGTTGTGAGTTCGAGCTCCACTATGAATTATTATTTTTTAATGTTTTCATTTTTTTGTCCTGGTGTCGAGGCAAGCGGGGAAAGTGTCTACCTCACGTGTGGTATGTAAAGTACCTACCTGATATGCGGGATACAGCGTGAAGCCAAGAAAAGAAAGGAAATTGGTATCAAGACACTCCTTTCTCCACTTTCCGCTCGAATTCGTGACTTTTATATGGAGTGGCGGAACTCAACGCCGCCAAAAATTTAACTTAATAATCCTACACTGCAAAATTTATATTTATATTATTCATTAAATAAAATACTTGTAACAATACACATTCTGGGCAATATAATCAATTAAGCAATTCGAAATCCATTTTTAAAAATCATCAATTTCTTCTAGAACTGTTCCATTGTGGTTGTCTGGATAAGCATAATTTAATATAAAATAAAAATCATATTTACACAGCCGTGTGGGATGTGCTTAAATCAAAATGTAAATTTCGAGATTAAGCGATGAAAATTAAATCGTATGAGCTGGCAAAATTATAAGGTTTTAAGCACACTATTAAGATAGTATTCATAATTTTATCTTATAATTTATTGACCGTCGTAGTGTAAGGGCATTAACGTACCACTGTAAGCTCGACGGTTCTGGGTTCGATCCCCTCTCTGAGGAATCCAATATTTAATATTTTAATTTGTTCGTCCTCTTATGCTACTTTGCTATGTATATAATTCCGCATATCGCAGAGTAGGCAAAGGGAACCTAGCGTTTAGACACTTCCCCACGCACCGCCTAATTTTCGAGACATTACGTGCCGAGTGGCAAAACTCAACGCCGTGCTCCTAATAGTTTTTGTTCAGTAACTTATCCAAGCCAATTGATTGTCTATTTCTATCGCTTACTCAGTCATTCATTGATTTGATTTTAAATGTAAAATAATTTAATTATTAGCGACTGCACTATAATAAATATTGAACCAAAAGGCCGCCCCTTCCATTACATTTCCAACTAAAATAACATATATTAATTATTGTCTAATCAATATAAATTATATATTGCGTGATTAATGTCATTATTAATTTATAATATGCATATTATGTATAGAACGTGTTTGTAATTTAAAATTAAGGCGAGGTAAAAGGTATATCGCGGCGTTGAGTTCCGCCACTCAACATACAATGCACGAAGAATTTGGCGGAAAATAGTAGTAGAACGGAGTGTCTTAACACTAGGTTCCCTCTGCTTATCCTGATTTGTGCGAGACACAGTGTGAATCTGATATATAACATACAAAAGGTATATAGAAATTGTTTAAGTTACTTCTATCCTCTATCCTTACAAGAATCAATACACGTACTTTAGCCAAGTTAGTAAGTAAAGTGGAAGTAGTGACTAATGCCCATAATATAACTTAATTAAGACATTCACTAACCGATTTTATTATGTTACTTAAGTAGATGTACAACGGAAGGCGCGGCACAGTACGAGTATAAGAGTGTGGTTGTTTATAAGTAATTATACTTTTAATTAAAAACAAATAGATAAGACAGCGAGTGTACGATTGGATCGTCGGGTCAGTCAGGACGGTGAGTTAGAAGTGAGAAACGGTCAGTCAGTCAGCTATTTTGTATAAGAGAATGAATGTCAATTAAAAAGAGAATAAATTAACTAATTTGTAGATAACGAAAAATCGTACCGGTACTACAATATGGCTTAATATTTTTTTACATAATATTAAATGGCGGGTGGTAAGTGTTCTCCTTTAGTCGTGAAAATTTTCTAATATTTATTATGCATCTTAGAAAGTTGCCGGACGCTCAGATTTCATACATTTTAAATATGGTAGAAAACTTGCTTACAGGTTTTAGTACTACTTTAAAGCTTCCTGCTTGAATTAATCTCTTAAGAATTATGCAAGCTATCTATATATTAGAAAACGTTTTTTATATTGAAATTAAAAAAAAAAATCTGAATGAGCTAAAATTTGGATTACGACTTCAGTTCTCATGATAATGAAATTACATGTAATTAATATTGTTATTCATCCAAAATGGCCTCCGCAACAAAATGGCGGAATATAAATGTTTGTAAATGAAAGGGGTCGATTTTAAAATATAATTTACCTTATTACTTTATTTAATTAATATTTGATATTGTTGTTTATTTTGAACAACAATATTGATTACATGAAGTTTTCTTGTCATCAGAACTGAAATCGTAATCCCAATTTCAGCTCAATCGGACACTTGAACGTGAATTGAGCTTGCAAGATTTTCACACATATACACTAAATAACACAACAAGTTTAATAAAAGGTAGCGTATAAGGGCATCGTCTAACATAAATGCAATGGGTGTAGGTTCGATCCCGAATGTGGCGTTAAGTTTCACTCAAGTCGGTCGGTCTCGAGGAATGCGTATAACTTAATATTTTCATACTACACTCAGTGTCTCTATCTAAAACTGAAAAAAAACCCATATGTAAGAATAAACAAAAATCATGATACTTAATCTTTTATCTTATCATTTATTAATGACGCTGTATCCCGCATGTAGCAGTGTAGACAGAGGAAGCACAGTTTTAAGACACTCCGCTTCTCATTTTCCGCCGAATTTTGGAGGCTTTGCGTGAGGAGTGATAGAACTCAACGCGCTTTGCCTGAACACCAGAGTGAAGAAATGAAAATATTAAATATTTTCGAATGGAAATCGAACCCACAACTTGTCGCGTTTACAGTCACACGCTTGTACCCTTCCGCCACGACTGGCTTCAAAATTTAATTCAAATCTAAATTGCTGTGCAATTTGCACTTTCCCCCTAAAGTTAGTGTGAAAGAGCAGATTGCAAAGCGTAGCAAAGAGGTAGTTGCCTCAATCTCAGTTTTAGTTCAAGTTTATCTTAAAATTTAAGGTATTAAACATCTGCGAGAAACTTTGATTTTCACAGGCGAAAGCATTGAAAGGTCGTCCGCTAGTTTGTATAAAAGTTAAAAATTTATTAATTTAAGGATATTTAAGAAACTTTAATAATTATTATTTAATAATAATTTACGTATAAATATTTCCCGCTACGTTCAAATTTTTATACGTTTTCTAAATAACTATTTTTCTTTCCTAAGTGTGGAATAACACTATAAAAATGTTTAAAAACAATATTTTCTTTTTTAATTTAATAGAAAATTCTAAACTATCCAACAGCCAATTTTGTACGGATTATAAATATGCTAAGTGCCTTCGATAAAGTAAGCCTCTTCGTTTAATCGAGGTGCATCTAATTTAAATTCTACTCATGGGCTCTCAAATCCGAAAACTAACATTTTTGCTACCGGACTTCCTTCAATAGTTACCTAAAATTACTTCGTAACTGGGTTTTATATAATAGGAACACACATATGTTAAAGAAAATTATTATTAATAAAAAATAGTTGGATAGAACTTCGTTGTTGTTTTTAATAAAACTTTGTTTTGTTGAACTTGAGAGTAAAGGACTTGTCTCTTTATATGTCATACGGGAAGTGCGAAATACTTTTAACACTTGGATAAAAATGACTCTAAATATTGAAAGCGCGGCGTTGATCTCCGTCATTCAACCTGCCATGACTCAAATTTAGAAAAAAAGTGAAGAACGAAGTTTTTATAGTACATCCAAGGTGTAAATCGTGAAACTGGCTAAAAGTTTAAATTGAAAATAATATAAATAACAGGTATTTCAGAAAGAGCCAAGTTTGAAAACTCCTGCAAAAGCTAGACTATCGCATCGCTAATTACAGGAGTCGCCGTCGGTAACGTAATACAGTCTAATTGTCACCGTCTCTCAGGTGCAACTGTAAGGAACTCCTTGAATCTCTAACTATTTTATCTTTTGTCTGGACTTTCGAAGTGTACTAGAATTTTGAAACTACTTATAAAAATGTTTTAAGCTATACTTTTGTTTGTACCTTATATCATATATTTTTCGCTGATTACTTTTGTTTATTATTCTTTTTTAATTTTATTTTGTAAATATTTGTCTAATTAAAGGATTTTTTGTGTAAACACAAAAAGAATCACACAATAGAATGTATTATTGTTTCTATACATAATGCTTTTAGTAAGCATGAATTTAATATCTAATAGTATAAAGCGCAACGTTGATTTTCATCAATAATTGAGGAGTGCATCGCGTGCAATATCTAAAATTTGAACAATACACTTCTATATTCTAGAAAAATGAAAACTCACACGTGATTATTAGAAATATTTACGTGGATTTAGAAAAAACATTTTCAGCGATTGAGTGTATTTTTTGATCTCGACTCAAAGCTATTTCTGGAACATTGACCAATAGGCATTTCAAAGACAATCTCAAAGGGTAAAGGAACCGAAGCGGAATGAGACGTGAAAATGCTCGTTTCAGTTCAGTTACAGATTTTTTATTATGGATTTCATTTATTTTCATTTAAATTGACTTAATAGTCTAATATTAATTTTTTTAAAATTACATTCTATAATTTATATACAATGATTTAATAAATATAAAATTTCATGATAGATATATATAAATATATATGTCATATCACCATACCACTGCGTCGTCAAGTTTTGTACGGAAAACAAAAGAAGTGACTTAATGCTTCCACTTTTATCTTATTGTTCTGACCATATTAAAATGTGATAGATTTTATTTTGCTTTACGTTTTTTTCTTGCATATAGTATTACCTAATCTAGTGTCAAAACACTCCCTTATCGATTTTTCGTTCGAATTCGAGACGTTGTATGTTGAGTGGTAGAAATCAAAGCCAAAAACAAATAATTCATTTACCCCACCACACCCCATTGGTTCCAACTCACAACCATCGCGTCTGTATTCCCTATTCCACTGCACCACAATAACCTCAGCCAAAAATCAAACTTTTTTCTTATTCTTCATCCAAATACCAAAATAGAAAATTACTTTCGAGTCAATTTCATACAAAAGTTATATTTTTCAAACTAGTTCTACAATCGGTGCAATATATTTATTTCACTAAAAAATAAATCACTTCTAAATAATAGTCCTCATTCGATTCATTGAAAGAATATTCTATTGAAATCACATTTATTAGGCCTTTATGTTTTGGAATATTCCTAAAAAGACTTGAAATGTTGATCCCAGATTTTCTTAACACTTATTTACGTGATTCGTTTAATCTTTCTTCTTTGCTGCAGTTGAATGAAGACTGAGATTTTGTTCCATTTTCTATAAGCCTGAAAGTGTTATAGCTCATAATAAGAATTATTTTATTAAATTTACCTGACTAACTATTTTTTAGAAAACTTGAACTATGAATTCGAATATCAATTTGGTTTTTATTTTAAATTCTGAGCATTTCGAGGCCAGCGTGGGGCAGCGGGATAGTGTATGGCTGTAAAGATTATGGTTTTAGGTTCAATTCCCACTCGAAGGAACAAACTATTTTCGATTCCTCGCTCTGAGAAGAAAGAATAAACGCAGCATTGATATCCGCCACTCGGACGCGCAGTATCTAGAAATTTGAGCGGAAATAGGGAACGAAGTGTACTTAGCACTGGGTTTCCTCTGCCTTCCTAGTAATATCAAAAGCACGCTGTGCCGCTTCACCCGGCACTTCCTCTTTACTAATAAATCAAATCAGCTTCACTCTGTATCCCGCACACAGCATTGTAGGCAGAGGGAACCTAGTGTTAAGACACTCCGTTCCCCACTTTTTGCCGAATTCTGGAGGCATTGCGTGTTGAGTGGCAGAACTCAACGCCGCACTTAACCTCGACACCAGAGCGAAGAAATGGAAATATTAATTTAAGTAAATATTTCATCTCCTCGAGTAGGGATCGAACCCACAACCAGTCGGTTTTACAGTCACACTTCGTGCCGACGCGCCACGACTGGCCTCAATTAATAAACATAAAAATAACTCCAGTCCATATACTAAGAAACGTTTATAATTTCCATATTTTGCAAGAACACTATGATTTTCTTTATAATTTTGTATTTTTTTTTAACACTATATCCCGCACACAGCAAGGAAATTCCTCTGAATTTTGAAGGCATTTCGTGTTATGTGGCGGAACGCCACACTCTGCCTTGACACAAGAGCGAGGAAAGGAAAATATTAAATAATTCATACCCTTGAATGGGGATCGAACCCACAACCTATCGCGTTTACATTCACAACTTGTCCCCCAGTGCCAACAGACCTCATGGACTAGCCATTGTAAAAATAAAGAAAATTTATTTTAACTTTGACTTTTTTTGAAGTTTCTTACTCATCATCATGTGCACTCCATAAAATACGGTGACGGATAATCTTATACATCGTATTACCCGTTGTTATCTGGTCACATTTAGATTTTCTTATGATATTTTATATTTAAAATGTTTGTTTTTGGTTTATTTTGGGTTAAACTCGTCGAGAAATACCTTTATTTTAGTTTTAACAAAATATAATAATCATTTAAATGTGAACCTAAGAGTTTAATAATAAGACATTTCGTTCCCCACTTTCCACCGGATATTTGAGTCATTGCATGTAGCGGAATTCATTTTTTAAATGTTTCGATAATTATTATTAGCTTATAACCTGTATTTTGATTATGTAGTCATCATCTGGCTTGGAACATACCATTTGCTCAAACTCAAGATCAAATATTTATATATATTAGCTTCACGCTTTATCCCGCATACAGCAGGGTAGGCAGAGGGAACTTAGTGTTGAGACACTCCGTTCCCCACTTTCTGCCGAATTCTGGAGGCATTGCGTGTTGAGTGGCAGAACTCAACGCCGCGCTTAACCTCGACACAATATCTCCTCGAGTGGGGATCGAACCCACAACCAGTCGGTTTTGCAGTCACACCTCGTGCCGCTGCGCCACTACCGGATTTCTAATACTATAATAACCATTTATGTGATGATGGCGAAAAAGTTTTTAGTTATTTTTACTACATTTTCTGAATGAAAGTAATTAAGAAACGGTTAGTTGGAAATTTGATATTAAATACAATTTACGTTTGCGTTCAAGCTTATCGTTAAAACATGAAACAAAATAACGAGTTTAATATGATATTACTGAAAAGAATTTTACTTCTTTCTTTTTTATATCACAGTAAGTTATCATTGTTTTTGTTATTTTTTTATAAAGATTAGCTTCAGCTGTAATTCTTTGGCCGTGTGATCCCGGCCTAGAATAGGATCATCCTGGTACTGGTGGTGACGTAAGAGGCGACTAAAGTACTTGTGGTAGAGTCACGTCGCCAGCAATGGCAACACGCATGGGCAGACTCGACCGGATCATTATTAATGCCGGGTAATATTAAAGGTAATGCCGGACCCCGGCGCCCAACCCACCTTAAAGGCCGGCAACGCACCTGTAGCTCCTCTGGTGTTGCACGGGGTCGTGGGTGGCGGTGGTCATTTGACCATCAGGTGACCCGAACGCTCGTTTGCCTTGTTTTGTTCCATATAAAAAAAAAATTGCTTTAGCGGTATACGGCACACCGCAGGCAGAGGGAACCTAGTGTTAACAAACTCCATTCTTCATTTTCCGGCTTATTCTGGAGACATTACGTGTTCAGTGGTGAAATATTACGCCGCGCGTTGCCTCAAAGCGAAGAAATGAAAAAAAAAAATTTAATAAAAAGTAAATGGCGATAGTGGGTTTGATTTCACTTGGGGAGGTGAGCGCGGCGTTGATTTCCGCCACTCAACATGCAATGCTTACACAGCGGAAAGTGGGAAATAGAAGTGTCTTAATGGCAACAGAGTGTTTTAATAGTGATAAAACACTCCGTTTTCATTTCCCTGTGACTATCTTGCTATGTGCTGGATACAGCGTGAAGCTCAAAAGAAAATTAGCAAAAAAACAGTTCTCCAATACATTTTGCTCTATAATCTTCTTATTATCCCACAAAAGTCGGGAGAAGTGTAAAATAAATTAAAAACAAACAGAAATAATCTCAAAAGTGGAAATGTGTTTTTAATAACATTGGTTTTAAGAATGCAAAAGCAGATCTTCCCCTGGAGCGTCAATTACTCCGCTTAATGTATTGAATATAAAGCACCGTCTTCTTTTAAAATATACAAACATATTTATTTAATTATAAAAAAAATACTAGAATACTAAAAAAAAATACTAGAATACTTAAATTATATGGTGTATTCAATTTCGTATATGCACTATTAAGTATAATTTATATTACTCATAATGTATACAGAGTATAGAGAAAGTAGACACAAACAACCATTTTTTTAAGGTTTTTGCTGTATCGTGGTCAGAGCAGGGTAGGTAGAGAGACCAGGGAACTTACAGTAAAGACACTCTGCTCTCATTAAGATACTTTCGTTTCCCACTTTCCGCCAAATTTGCACAAAATGTGGCTATAAAGTCGTCTGGTTATGGGTTCGATCCCCACTCGAGGAGATGAAATATTTATTTACATTTATATTTCCATTTCTTCCCTCTGGTGTCGATCGAAGCAAAGCGCGGCGTTGAATTCCGCCACTCAACACGCAATGATTCCAGAATTTGGCGGAAAGTGGGAAACGGAGTGTCTTAACACTAGGATCCCTCTGCCTACCCTGCTGTGTACGAGATACAGCGTGAAGCTGATTTATTTGATTTATTTATTTTATTGATTGGTTCATCACCAGCTTTGTATGCAGAACGTAGAATAGTAGGGGGCAAGGAGGTTTCAAAGACACAAAAACGATATATGGTACGAAATAATTATTTATTATTTATATATCATTCTAAATTTAGATGCCATTGTGGCGCAGGAGCACAAGCTACTATAAACGCGACGGTTGTGGGTTCGATTTCCACTCGGATTTTACTCGGAGGATTGAAATACTTAATATTTTCCATTTTCGATTTCATAGAACCGAGTGGAGGTCGAACCCACAACTGCCACAACTGTTCTCAGTCAGTCACTGTCCCACTACATCACGATGGCCTGCTTATTATTATGAAAAAAAAACAAGTTCACCATAGGCTAATTGTAGTGCAGCGGCACAAAGTGTGTGACTAGTTGTAGGTTTTAGAACCACTTGCGAAAATGAAAAATTTATTTAAATGTATCTATATTTCCATTTCTTTGTTCTGGTGTCGAGGCAAAGCGCGGCGTTGAGTTCCGCCATTCAACACGCATTGCCTCCAGAATTCAATAGAAAATGGGGCCCTCAGCCTGTGCGGGATACAGCGTGAAGCGGATTTTATTCATGTCCTTTAAGTTCTCCATAAAAATAATAATAATTTGGACACAGGTTTACCTAGTACAAGCCCCAGAGTCTCCGCGTCACTATGACACGTGGATATGTGGTGGCGCCATCATTCACCCTAAATACGTGCTGACGTCAGCAGCCTGTATAGAGGATGTAGAGAAGGCCTACGTGGTGGCCGGCTATAATGAATATATAAAATTAGCTAATTTCAGAAATAATTTATGCGCGAAAAAAACTAGAAGAAGAATAATTGCTACCGCTATACCTATAAGTGAGATTCAATTATTTTATAGAAACCTCATTTAAAATGTTTTTAACAAATTTAAAGGGTTTTTCACACTTAGAAAAGAAAAATATCTTTGCTGAAAACGTTTAAAAATAAAAAGTGATCAATTAAATCAGCTTCACGCTGTATCGTCCATACAGCAGAGTAGGCACAGGATACGTTGTGTTAAGACACTCCGATTACTACAAACATATAAAAAACTGCCTTATGATCCTTCTCAAGTATTTCGAAGAAGAAAAGATATCGTGACTCAGTCCAAATCGAGACGCATCTACTTTGCCAGACGTCAATGCTCTTGTCAAAGTGTTGTTATTTATAATTTCATAAACAAAGTTAAACAAGAATATTTACCCTAAATTAAAGTTTCACTACAAAAACATTTTAATTGAGTGGCTAAGCATACTTAACTATGGGGAAACGGAACGGGTTTAAAAAAATATAATTAAGATTTTTATCACGCACGCACGCACACACCACACACACGGGTGTAGATTAAGAACGAGACATCCCAACACAAGTAGAATGATCACTTCTGCTAATATTTGTATGATTTGTGAATCAAAAGATTTTTTATTTTATTTATCTGACCATCTTTTATGACCATATAACACTAGGTAATAATTTTTTTTGCAGCATATAGTTTAGGCTACGAAAAATTAGGTGATTGGACTGCACTAGACATAGCTGTGGTAGAAGTACACAAACCCTACGATTACAAGGATGCGGCTTTTGAAAAGTATTGTTCGTATCCGCCTAAACAAATTAAAATAAATTTTGATTTCAAATACGAGCAGCCAGGAATACATGTGATGGCGTTGGGATGGGGTCATCCGAAGAAAGCGCGATCGGTAATGCTATAGATTTTCTTTTTAGCTTCACGCTCTACCCCGCACAAGCAGAGTAGGCTGAGGGAATCTGGGAACCATAGTGAAAGACACTGCGTTCCTTCTTTTGTCAAATTCCTAAACATATTAAATGTCTCATAAATATTAATTAAAATGTAATATGAATGACTAGAAAATTGAGAGCGTAGTGGAGGACAGAATTTCCTAGCACTACGTTCCTTTTGTCTACACTGCTATGCGGGAAAAAGCTTGAAATTGCTTAAATTTGTTGTTTTTTGTTAATGTGAACCTTGTGTTATTTTATCTCCATAAAGAATTTTTGTACAAACAATAATAAAATTTTAAATATGTATTAATAATTTTACTATATTTTCAAGGAAGGCGATACAAAAGACTACAACGTAAAAAAACTACGCTGGGTAACAACGGTTATATTTTCAAAAGAATTGTGTAAGGAGTACTTCAAGTCACCTAAAATGGCTGAAATTATTGATAAATATATGCTTTGCACGTTTGAGCCGAGCACTCTTGATGAAGATGGTGCGAACCTTGATTATTTCGACCCTCCTATTTCAGAAAATATAATAAAAGTAAGTAAAAATTTTTTTTCTTCGCCATCTCATATATGGTTATGAAACTATTAAACGTGTTTGATCCGAATCACCCTCTATTTAGATTTAGCAGACAAAACCAAAATATAATATAATCAAATTACAGGTTAAAACTAATAGTTATCGAAACGTTAAAAAAAATTGAGTTCCGCCACTAAGCATGCAATGCCTCAGGAATTCGGCAAAAAGTGGGGAACGGAACGTCTTATTATTAAATTCTCAAGTTCACATTTAAATGCTTATGCTATATGCGGGATATAGCGTGAAAAAAGAAGTTCAAAAAGGCGTGAAATACGTGTCTATGTGTATAGATAAATAAAATAAATCAGTTTCACGCTGTATCCCGCACACTGCAGGATAGGCAGAGGGGACCTAGTGTTAAGACACTCCGTTCCCCACTTTCTGCCGAATTCTGGAGGCCTCCTCACCAGAGCGAAGAAATGGAAACATAAATTTAAGTAAATATTTCATCTCCTCGAGTGGGGATCGAACCCACAACCAATCGGTTTTACAGTCACACTTTGTGCCCCTGCGCCACGACTGGCCTAAACTGTATAGATAAAACAAATAAAAAAAGCTTAAACTATTTCATATTATATTTTGCAAAATTAAAATAACATCCATTTTTGACTTCCGTTAGTACATTGTTACGAGGCCATTTATTGAACCGATTAGATTTTTATTTCCGTGCATTGAGATTCTGAATGCATGTTCACTTTGACAAAAGAAATCAATGTTACTTGCAACGTTAATCTTTTCTATTGTTATAGAATCTATAATTCCATCAAAAACGTAAATATAAAATAAAAGCCAAGTCAAGCCAATTTTATGATGTATGTCTTGGTTATTGGCTATAAGTCAGATCTAAATAGATGCCAAGTTCAATGATCTGCTTAAGTCTTAATTGGAGTCGTCAAGTACAAATAGTTTTCACAATTCGTCAATTCCTTTCCTAAAAGTCGTCCTTGATTATTGTTTCTCTGAAAGACTTTAATGTTCTTTGTATAAATACTCAAATGCCATCATGCCCATGCCCATGCCATCCTAGTATCTGTATTTAGTTAAAGCTTTGTTTGCCAAACACGTCTACTCCATGCCTGGGTTCTAATTCACAATGGCCGAGTTGGTAAAGGTGGTGTTTCGATCTACCTACGTTCACAAATTCTTTTCTAAATATATACTCTGTAAAGTTTTTTTTTTTATGGAAAAGACAAGGCAAACGAGCGTTCGGGTCACCTGATGGTAAGTGACTACCGCCGCCCACGACACCAGAGGAGTTACAGGTGCGTTGCCAGCCTTTAAGGTGGGTTGGGCGCCGGAGCCCGGCATTACCTGATGCGAAACGCAGTGGCATAAAGCCACTACTTAACGCCGGTTTTAAATGCCGGGGGGTTGTAATGATCCGGTCGAGTCTGCCCATGCGTGTTGCCATTGCTGGCGACGTGACTCTACCACATGTACTTTAGTCGCCTCTTACGACACCACCAATACCAGGATGATCCTATTCTAGGCCGGGATCACACGGCACACTCTGTTAAGTTAACCACCGATAACAGATGAACATTTGCTTATCGAGGTTCTTCTCTGC
>DWMY01000947.1:0-17753 GCA_018249775.1 Heliconius hecalesia formosus | reverse complement strand
AAAAAAGAAATTAAATTTGTTTTTTATTTGTATTGCGCGCAAATCTCAAAATGAATGTTGAATAAACGTTTTATATTTTTTATGTAATGAGACGGTGATATATGCATGGAGTGACAAATAGGAATGGAAATAAATTTGATATTTTTTTATTGCGCTCAAAATATAGAAATAAATGTTTAACTTTTGTTACGTAGTGGGAGGATGGCATAGGTAGTAGCTCACCTGCAGCTGCGGGTAGGGCGGCGGCGGCGGCGCGCGCAGGCCCGGGTACGGCGGCGGGGGCGCGCTGCGCACCGCCGGCGCCTGCGCCACGCCCGTGTTTGCTGTTCATTTCATTTTTACATTTAAATTAAACTATCATTGGCTATATTAAACATAAGAAACTATTATTTTGGATAGGATTAATACTAGATAGATTTCATTCAAGAACGAGGGCTATGACTACATTTCACCAATTTAATTCTTTCGATGTAACATTTTTTCCTGCGGTAAGAGTTTCCGCGCGCACTTGGAATGCGCATACAAAATAAATATTTAAAATTGTATGATTTTATATACATACTGCCAAGCGGTGCGACAGCTAACGGAGTGTCTTGACGAAGAGGTGGTGGCGCTATTTGCCGAGCACCTGCCACCATGTTGCGTGCTGTTTTAACAAAAGAAAGTACAGTTATGTACATATAAAGCACAAACAACGTGGAATGGAGAGCGGAGAGATAGTGGAGAGTAGAGAGAGTCTCCAATTGTCATCTGTAGATAAACAGGTGAAGTTAACAAAGCTTATTTATAAGTTCGTGCGTAGCGTGAATAAGTTGTTAGTCGATTTGCATGTAATTAGCCTTATAAACCGTAATTATTTTTATAATATTCTTTAGTAACATAATAGGTATTTATAAATTTACAGATTTATTTATTCAATTAAGTCATTTAGTTAACTTGTACATAAATAAAATAATCGTAACGCTAAGTATTATTAAAAAAATAAGTATGTGGCTTATCAACTTATTTAAATCTGGAAACAAAATACAACGTTAGAGGCTTGTCGCTGTGCAGATGCAGTCGTACGAAATATATAATAAACGGTAGTTACCCGAGTGCGGCATGGCGGCGAGCGCGACGGAGCGGTCGTGGCGCACGACGCCCACGGCGCCGTCCGCGCCCAGCAGGCGCGTGCCGGGCGCGATGGCGCGCCCCGCCGCCAGCGCCGCCGACACCTGCGCCGTCATCGCGCTCACGATGCTCTGCGGGCTCGCGAACTGCGCCTGCGCCCTCTGCGGGAAACCTCTCTGCATGAGGACACGACATGAGGCTGACGCATGTTTATTGTGATGGAATCTAACTCACTTGTTGCAATTGAAGACCAAACATATTTGAGAAAACGGGTCGTTGCTGCCATTCGCCCTCTGCTTTGCCTTCGTCGGACTCGGCCTTCACTTCTGCCTTAACAGCCTGCATTGCATTCTGATCCAAAACAATGTTAATGCCTTAATAATTATATGATAATACATTGATTTCCGTTAGCACTAAAGATACGATGAATTATAACATTGTGTTCTTGTTACTTATCTATGTATAGTACGTTAAATGCGTGATTCAGTGATTATTGAATCGTTCTTGCTTCATAGTGGAAGTATTAGTGTCATGCGACAACAAAACATCAATAAACAACAAAATATTTTTATATTTATTTTTACTTAATTACAAATTATATTCATTGACTAATAAAGAAAACCTGTAGTAGGTTATAAATTCGAATAAATTATCTAGGTTTCCAAGTAGGTGTGCAAAATTTCGGAAGTATGTATAAGTGTTCGTCAAAAATTTTAAACTAAAAGTCACATCAAGATTATCCTTTTTGAGTTAAATAAGATATATTTTACATTTTTATTTGGCTAAAGGACTTACTTAGTGGAATCAAAATTAAATCTGTGTTTTTTAGAGATATGGGTAGATATTTATGTGGAAAACATGTATAATATTGCACCTAAGTAATTAACAGATTTTTTTTAATTACTGTTTTATAATATTATATTCTGAAACAAACCTGCAGAGCTAAATGTTGGTTTTGTGAAATTACTCTTTGAATACTCTCTGGGAACATCTGTGTCACCGTTGTAGGCACATCTGACTTTGTATCTTGGTTTTCGGATTTCACTTCCACCATTTCAACTTTAACATCTGGTTTGTTTGATTCTATGTTTTTGACAGCTTTTTGTAGTTCACTATCCATCTTATTATCTCCTTTTGCTTCAGCATCATCTCTGTTAAGTAATAAAACCTTCATAATTTAGATATTAATGTATATTTTAAAGAATACAGATGACTGAATTTAAGAAGATTATATTATAAAACAAAATTATTTGAGTGTTTTAAAAATATAATTTCAATATATTACTACAATACATATTATAAAAGCAGTACATACTCAAGGGTACGTTTAGCGTGCCTTTCAGGCACATCATCAGGTAAATCAAGCCCATCCAGCAAATGTTCATCACCGAGTGCCGCTAGTTCAGGATCAGCATACTCTAGGATATTGAATTGTTCACCTATTTCTGCCGTTAAAGACTCTAACAGCTCCTCATCATCCTCTCCACCCAGACCCGTTAGGATATCCACCTAATACACAATTCATGTTAAGCAAAGAACGGAATCTTAGTCCTACGACTATATATCTAATATAAAGACAAAAATTAGAAAATATTACAAAAAAGTATGTTAAACTTTTTAAATAAGACTGATATTGTATATAAAATCCAACTTTTTTGGTTGACATCCAACAATGTCATAAAAAACAATAATACCTCTCCAATATTTCCCGTATCTTGTTCGAGCTTATCCATATCTCCAATATCCATTTCGTCTGTTCCGTCACCACTACTGTCTTGTTTATCAGCATTTGATGCTAAAAACAATTTGTAACTTACAAATAAAATAATATCAGACATGTTATAGAACGAAATAATTCAAAGTTGGAAATTTGTCGGTATATACTATAATATTAAAATTATACGATAAAACACAAGTGTCAAATAAAAATAAAATCAAATAGTATGGAATACCATATACTCTTCTCCATTCTAAAAACAAGATTGACAATGTCTTAAATCAACTTGCAGAACGATTATGGAGATGCGGAAAACTACGTCAAAGGCCGTCGTCACGCAGCTACACCTCGTCTAACTGTAAACGTGACTAGGTTCGATTTCCATTCGGGGGAATGAATTATTTTTATTTCCTCAGTCTGTTAAGAAGGATAAGAGTCGTGCGTCGCTCAAAACTCAATGTCTTGAAAATTGAGCTGTGCGTGGAAATCGAAGTGTCTTAGCGCTAGGTTTATTCTGCTTACACTATATTATATGCAGCATACGCATATAGATACAATGTTACAATGTAAAAAGACATAATAGTCACAATAATATGCATTCCATACCATTTGCTTGTGATATTGCGATTTTGTTGTCCATCATCTGTGTACTGCCTGAATTGTTAACATTTTGCTGCATTTGAGAGCCATCAGCACTCACAAAGCGGTGTTGGATTATCACTGAAAGATAATGATTTTTAAAACATGTTGTGATCTCAAAACTGCGAAACATTATATATTGTGGAAATATTGATTGAATGGAAAAATATAAAATAATATAACCGTATTTTGTTTTTTTTTTTACTTTTTTGTTTCACGCAGAATACTGCATATAGCAGGGTAGGCAGAAAAAATCTAGTGTTCCCCGCGTCAGTAAATAGTGAAACTCAATGCTTTGCTTTACCTTGAACTCAGACAGAATGGTTATTACGCATTTTAGAGTATACTGACTGTGTTCAGGACGATGCAAATGAGGGTTCTGCGCGAAAGGCAGCGTGGCACGCGTCCTCATCGGCACCGGCAACGGCGAGCGGAACGCGCCCTCGCCGGCAATACCACGGCTACCGTCGTCTGATGGCGATTCTGTTTTGTACAGTAATAATATACTATAAACATTTTTATGAAAATCGTTTCATTCATCATGAGCCTGGTTGTCTATCCATACCTATATTATAAATTCGAAAGTAACTCTGTCTGTCTGTCTTTTACGCAATCAGAGCCAAACCGCTAATTCAATTGTGATAAAATACTCATAAGAGATACTTGAGGGTCTTCGGATGAACATAGGTCACCTTTTTTTTCTCATATTGGTAATATTGTCGATATATACTAATATATTAAAATACTTTTTAATTTGACAGGCAATTTATTCTGCCATATTAATAACAACCGACCGTTGCTAAGCAACGGTTTGCAAATTTTCATACATGTTCGAACTACTGTTAATTTTTATGTAATTATTTGCTGTTTATAATTAATTTATACTTTTCTTTGGTTCTTCGCTTATTCGAGTAGTAGATTAGTTATATTTTCATTAATTTCTTGGTGTGGTGTAAGTTGCGGCCCTGCGCGGCATCGGCATAATATTATGTAAGTATTGAGGAAAGAGTTGTTGGTTCTATCATCACGGTTGGATGTATATCTATACCGTTGTTATACACTTAATTTACCTATTTAACTTTTATTTGATATTGCTCTCAAAACTTATCATATTTAATGTAGAAAGGACTTCAGTTATTTCATATAGTATCTATGTACGCGCGCAAGGAAAACGTGTAAAAAAGTAAAATCGATCATTGAAAGTCCAATAAAAATCAGTTCAGTTATTCTGGACATTAGCTCGGGGAAATAGAAAGACAGACAGAGACAAAATATATATATATATATAAATTAAATTAAAATAGCTTCACGCTTTATCCCGCACACAGCAGGGTAGGCAGAGGGAACCTAGTGTTAAGACACTCCGTTCCCCACTTTCTGCCGAATTCTGGAGGCATTGCGTGTTGAGTGGCAGAACTCAACGCCGCGCTTAACCTCTACACCAGAGCGAAGAAAATGGAAATATAAATTTAAGTAAATATTTCATCTCCTCGAGTGGGGATCGAACCCACAACCAGTCGGTTTTGCAGTCACACCTCGTGCCGCTGCGCCACGACCGGCCTCTATATTGTATTTGAATATTATGTAAATAACCACATGCACTTGCAAAAGCATAGCACAACACATTTAATTTCAATACTTTTAAATATTTATTTTACTTTAATAATATTGATAATGTAGCTGGTTTTGTTTAGTTTTTTTTATTAATATTTTACTTTGGTTACGTTTACTTATAAATTTTTTCATTTAAATTAGTTACATATTTTCAAAAACAATTTCATAAATATATCTAATAAGCATTTGTATAGTTTAAGCGGGCGAAGCCGCGTCCGGGTCCGCTAGTTCTTTATAAATTTTAGAGATTTTTTGTCTGGCAACTGAACGTCGGCTTTGTCTCATTATACCAGGGCATCATATCACCACAACAAATAGCATTTATATAGAGGTGGTCTCAGTACTCACGCGGCGGCCACATCTTGTCGGGGTGTCGCTGCAGCAGGTCGCGCAGCTGGCGGTTGATGTCGTCGTTGGAGGCGTAGAGCGGGAAGCGCTGCGGCGCGGCGGGCGCGTGGGGCGCGGGCGGCGCGGGCGAGGCGGGCGGCGCGGCGGCGGGCGGGCTGCCCTCCGCGCCGCGCAAGCGCTGCATCGCTGCTTGAACACATACACGCTCTGATGGAGCATAATACAATACTGAACTTTTAAAAACTATCACATTTATCGAATATACATTGGTTTAGAATGACAGTACGATAATCTCAATATCTGCCATCAAAGACCAGAGGGTGCCAGATTAGGATTGTTAAGATTACTGGATTGCACATAGGAAATAAAGTATTTCATTTTCAGTTTTATGTTAATAATTTGCAGGTTTTTTATAACTAACATATCAATTATATAATTTTAAGTGAATCGTTAATGGAGCTATGTGTAGTATGGACACCTTGTATGCGCTGGTCGTGTATGATTTGCTGCTGCTGCTGCGTCTGCTGCTGGCGCATCTGCTGCAGCTGCTTCCACTGGCGCTCCTGCTCGGCCTCGCGCGCGCTGCGCTGCTGGCTGCAGGCGCGCTCCTGCTCCTGCGCACCCACTCTACACTCTTATACTCGTCATTGACCAAGCGATATCTATGCCATGCACTATACTTTTATGTTACTTTATATTTTATCATTTTATTTAATTTTTATTACTCGACTATTTTTTCTAATTCTTTATTTTTAACTGTTTTATATACAATGTATATATCTATATTAATATTTTCTACAACAAAATATTTACAAGGGATATTTTCAGTATCTTAATTCTTTTCTTCATATATTTACTAATACATTTATCGTGCGTAAACTTCCAAATAACAAACAACAAAACAACGAAATATGTGCTACCAACAATTACATGCAAATGATTACTTGCGAAAATATTCTATACAATTTAGTGTATACGTAGCCACTTTTTTTTTCATCTATTCTCTAAAGTATTATGAACAACATTGAGTATTTACTATTTAATATAGTATTGGTTAATGTGAACAACAACTACCATTTTTAGTATGGCATCGTCATGCTCCAAGTTAACAGATTGTTCTTACTATCTTAATGTTATATTCAAGATATATGTAAAATATTAGTAAATTATATATTTAATTACTGTTAATTCATGGAATTGTATTAAACAATTAAAGTATAGTATATGGTTGATTTGATGTATTTTCGATTTTTTAAAAATATATAACTTATGCGCTAAAAAGGCTTATTTACAGTGCACGAAATAAAACTGAAATATAATTAATCAGTCAGTCAATTAATCAGTCTTATTCTATTTATGTTACGCTATTACCTGAGAACTTATATCTAATAACAAAGTCAAGAGCATAATAACGCAACGAAATATTCAACTACATACAAACTAGGGTTAGAATTGTTAGCACACCGATACCAGCCACCGTCCAATGTTAAAGCCAACACTACCAAGACAAAGCGAAAATTAAAATAAACAACGTTACGGATACAGAGGACGCGTCCGGGAGGCGTTCGAGAATAGTGTCCTCGATTATAAAAAGCTAAATGAAAATAAAAAAAATAATCACACAGCTTACAACGCCATTTAAAAAACTGTTTGTTGGGTGACGACAATGTCTAAGTAAATCGTATTCGAGTGTAAGTCAAGGAAGGACCGCGAGTGCAAGAGCCGGCTATCACCCAACAACGTCCGGAAGCGACTCGCATATACACCTCACTGTCAACTTGGTGTGCTCGTTGTTGAATAAATATTATTAAATATAGGTGAAATATTATTTTATATTAATAAAAATACATAGTTATATAATTAAAGAATAAAAAAAACTTATATACTTTGTATTGAAACGTTACAGAATATATAATACATGTAGTGATGTGAGTGCGTGCGCGTGCGTGTATATGCGAGGGCGGGGCGGGGTGTGTACCGTGGCGGCGTGTGCGGGGGGTGGTGCGGGGGGTGGCGCGAGGCGCGGCAGCGTGCGCATGATCTCGGACGGGGTGAGCACGCGGATGTGCGCGTCCGCCTCCAGGAGCCCGCCCGCCGTCACCGTCACGTTGGGCGCGCGAACCGTTCCGCTCGGGGGCGCGGCCGCCGGCTGCGCGGGCGGCGTGGGCGCGGGCGCGGGCGGCGCCTGCGGCACGGGCGGCGCGGGCGCCGGCGCCGGGCTGGGCGAGCGGCCGCCGTCCGCGTCGACGCCGGTGGCGCCACTGGAGCTCTGCCGCCCGAACCAACGCTTTATATCGTCTCCGCCGAGACAGCGAACCCGTATTACGTCCAGCTTAGTTTCTTACCATGACCACCCGTCAAGTAGGAATAGTGTTTTGTACTATGACATTCATTTTGTTTTTATTATGAAAATCAAATCAAGACAGTCATCGTAAAATACTAAGACGTACAAACGAGATACACTTTGTATACATTAAGATACATTTTATGTATAGGGTAACACAAAAAGTAATATTTCAATTTTAAAACCAAATATTATCAATATCATATAGTTAAAACAAGTAAAGTATGACTACGATAATACATATACATGATAATGGCTAACAAAATTATATAAAAAAAATAAACTATTTATTAAATAAATAAACTTATATCTTTAATTAACTATAAATAACAATTTTCATTATTAACACTGTGTGTATATGTGTGCGCTGTAGATTCTTTTTAGTAAATATTTCTATTAATTTTTCAATGTTCTTTATTTATATACTACTAAAAATATACTATATATTTTAATGTAAATCGTATAATTTCATGTGTACATCTCTAAAAGATATGATATATTAAACTGCAATAAAAATCACCTAATAATCTATGTAATTCATTACATAAATTATATTTTTCTATTTAATGATGAAAGTGTATAAACATTCACTTCTAAGGCCTATTATATTTATGCTGTACATATAATTTTCATAGTCTAATGAACGTAAATAAATAAATTTGTACATAAAAAATTAAGGGCACAGACATCTAGATGTTACAATTTTTTTTAATAACAAAATATTGTTACAGAGAAAACATCAAGAAGTATTTGACTTAAATATTTTTAATTATCTCTTTCAAATATTGAAAATAGTTTATAAATTATTTATTTTACTATATCAAGCATAAAAGTTTTCAATGAGCCATTTATTTACAGCCATACTAATTCCGGCACAAGCGGAAGAATCTACAGCCCACGATACAATAAAAGAATAAAATAAAAGCTGTCATAAACTTAATTTTTAAAATATGTATAAATAAAACGCACCTGATCTAACAAGATTTAAGAGGATACAGAAAAAATATATAATCAATTAGAAAAGTAATAATGAAGATATAATTTGATTATGAACATTTCTATAGTAGTACATATCATAGTCCCAAGGTAGCTATAAAAAATAGCACCGAAAGTCACCTGCTAATAAATATCTGTCGCCTATGAGTAATAATATTTTAATAGTAATGTTTGTAATATTAAATTTCTGTGTGGAACATAAGTTAGTGATGCAGACAAGTATTTATAAGCTAGTGTCGTAGTATAATAGGTGGGGAGGGGAGAGGAAGGGGCGGGGGTCACACGGCAAACGGGCGCGGGCACTGTGTGATCGACATTCTACTTTATTATTATTATATTATAAATGAAATAAATATAAACAATAATTTACACCAAATTTATGATTAAAATATAGTTTTCTAATTTTTTATATTATTTGATAAAAAATGTTAATCAAACAATATTTAAACGGTGATTACACCACACTACTTATAGTGAATTACGTCATGTAGGGCACTAGAAGTAGAACCCTAACTTAACGATATAAATTGGAACGTCTTATCGATAGCTCCTTAACCTAGTCACGTAGTGTGATATAGTCGCCGTTTTTACATTCGATCTCACAGTACCAGTGAGTACAACACAGTGAGTAGTGGTTAGCACACACGGGGAAGTGGGCAAGTAGGGAGGTGGGAAGTGGGTAATTCGTACCTGTTGAGCCTTCTTCATGCGTATAGCGCTGCGGTTGTCGCGCGCGCGTTGTAAATATGGCGCCTTCTGCTCGGCGGGAAGCGCGCGCCATTTCTTTAATATCTGTTTGCAACGATCCACCCAGTTGGGGAACTCTGTTTTCCATTCGGGATGGTTCGTGTTAGCATATAGTACAGCAGATATGGTCGCTGCTGACCCTAGACCTGTGTGTTCAACGTCGACAAGTAGCTTAACAAACATGTACAATATATAACAGTACTTACGGTAAGAAAACATTATTATTATTCTTATAATAATTTAATTTTATATTGCAGAATCTATGAAATAATATACTCCTACATTAAGACTATATTATAAGATAATATTTGAATCCTATAAAATCAAATAATTTACCATAGCATTATATGTAAGATTAACACTTTTTACCACAATTATTAAAAGTAAACTTGAGATCGTCAATAGTGGATCAGCAATAGTTTGACTGTAAACGGGACTCACTTTCATCAGCACGCATCTTATCGGCGCTGCGCTGGTTGTAGGAGGGCGGCGGCGCGGGCTGCTCGCCCCACGCGGCGCCGCCGCTGCCACTCGTGCACTCGCCGTACAACGGACTTAACGCGCTACTGGAAATATATTACGCGCACTTTTGAAAGGAGTCTCAATTCGATCCTAAGCACTCTAAATATAGTTTTTATTCAATCGATAAGTGCTACAACAATGTATTCAAATTTTACATTGTTTATTTTAGCGAATTGAATGGTAACGCTGGACGCCATGTTCCTCTGTTGTGACGTCAGTTGGTCTTGTCGTTTATGTGTATTATAATTAATAAATATTTTATAAGAAAATAAACACATGTCTAAGTAAACGCATGAGTAATAAATATATTCTAATTATCCACCTGTTTCCAAATTCATTGTGATATGGCGAAGCATAATCCATAGGACTTTGCAGCTGCTGACGCTGCTGGGAGTATGGTGTTCCTCCTATAGAGTTTACGTATGACACTGTCGACTCTTGTGACTCCTATACATATAAAAAAAAAATAAACATGTTAAGTAAGATCAAGGGTAAACGTGAAGTTGTGGAAGTGATTTTGTGCTCAACTGGCACGCTCGGAATTAAAACGCGCTTAAAATTAACACGCTCCATATTAAAAGAAACCAAACCAAACCAAGATCAAGGGTATTCAATTGCAAAATCATTTTTATTCTTTACTGTTCTTTCCAAAGACTTCTATGATTATCATTCCAATCATTTAAAAGAAAGTTTATTAGGTTAACCATATCGGTTGTAGCTAATATATTAATTAGTTTGATTTATACTATTTTTGATAAAATGATGATCTTATGCAAAATTTTCAAATATAACATGAAATAATGAATGATTTACCATATACTAAATTGTACAATCGTGCAATTAGCTGTTGTTTTATACAATACCTGTGAGTCATCAGTGAGAACGCCTTTAAAAATTTCATCGACATCATTACTGTCCATATCGGGAAGCGAATCGCGTACCATCGCGTCTAAGTTCACGCCTAACAGCGACAGCTCGTCCTTAGGTGATATTGTGGACGCCTGCGATGACCCTCCTGTATCTATATAAAAATATCATGTAAAATTATTATGACAATGTTCTAATGGATACAAAAGACGGATTGTAATAAAATAGTTTTTTTATACTATTTATGTAAATGCTACTCAAATATTTGGCATTTAGGAGGGTGTCCTACCCTGAGAAAATATAGTATTTTAAAATATTCTATTTCATTTGGTTTCGGTATACATAAGTCTATTTTTTCTTATTAACTAATATAAGGAACATAAATACATATTTGAAATATAAGTAAGCACTGTCCAAAGGGAGAGTGTAAGGAAGACTTAAAGTATGTTATTTGTTTCTCAGGAGAAATAATACCAAGTTTGCATCAATCTACTCAAGTGAAAAGAGCCAGTAAAATAGTTTATAAATGATTAAAATATTCACCATTGCTAATATTTTCAGTTTTAGGTGGATGCGATGGCGTCTCTGGCGGACCTTCCGGCTCGCTCGGTTGTGGGCCTAGTATAGCATTTTTCAATGCAGTAGAATCTTCCGTATGTTTCAGTTGACCTTCTTCTAAAACTTCTGTTTTAATTTTGGTGCTATCTGTTAAAGTGCTTATAGCATCATCCTTTTCCTCTTTTGGTTTCAATGATTGAAGAAGTTCAGTTTCCTCCTAAATTCAAAAAAAAATATATATAATTAAATACATAATAATATGAAAAATATGGCTATCGAAAATTAATTATTTAATCAGATTTATATTTACATTTTTTCACTCTGCTGCGTGAAACTTATTTTTTTAAGTAAAGTAAGCCACTTGTTTTATTTATAAAAAAACTATTTCTTTTTCTTATAAAACTAATCTTCTATTTCGAATTTAAGTACATATTACAAAACGCATTTCCAAAGAACATACCGTATTAAGAGTAATAAAGACAGTAGTATCATGGTCATTGAAAGCGGAAAGTGCGGAGAGTATGTCTTCGGCATCGCTGTCCGAATTATCCAGGTCACGTAGCTCACGGTAGCCCTCGGGAGTCGCCATGCGCCCTTCATCGCCTAATCCTGTGCCATATCCTAAACAGTAGTAGATTATATGTCATAATAACAAAGGCTAGTAGTAGGCAATAGAAAATATAATATTTAGTTACTTGAACAAGAGTACAAAATTATAGAACATATACATTTCTGTGGTCTTGTTCAAGGAACTAAATTACATATTAGCATTGAATACATTACTTAATTTATTAATATACATGTGTCTCCTGGAGCAAAGCGGGGCGGAGTAGGCAGAGAGAATATAAATAGTGCTAAGACATTCAATTTAAGTTAAAAAGTTAATTTCATAAAAAAAAACGTAATATATAGGTATTTCAACGTAAATAATAACGTACCAGTGGAGCTAACTGCGGGTCTAGATGGTTCTAGAAGCTCCTTGCCGAAAAACGCCTCTTGCATATATGACGGGAATTGCTCCATCAGCTTGGAGCGCGGTTTGCGCCGTGGCTTACGTTTGTTACTTGGCGATTCTACAATATTAATATTTGTATTTTTAATTATTACAAACAATTTTCAAATTAACATTTTTGTATCATTAAAAAATATTGTTATAAGCAAATAGAGCATTTATATTGCACTTTTGCTTTATTATTATGATTATGTATAAACATTTTTCAAATTGGCAACATAAATTATTATAATAAATTATTATTATTGTTAGATAGAATATTTTACTATACAGGGTGGAAGTGTCAGCCACACTTTAAATGAAACCACAGTTTTAACTACTCTATAAAAGCCTAATACAATTATTATATTTTTTTTTCCCAAAAATGAAAAATTGTCAAGAACGACGCACGCACACATAATCCTCTCAAAGGGAAACCGCCGCATACGCCTCATTCCGAAATCGAGTCGTAAGCAGCAAAGTTCAAAGTTGATTAACCTTTAGTAGTATTTTTGTAGTAGTATGTGTTTACGTTATTGGTATCTATACGTAACTGCGTCACACGAAATACAGGTATGGATAAACATCGCGAAATGAAAAAAAAATCCTACGTCTAAACTGTTCAGGTATCTTGATCAATTTCTTTAGCTATGGGTTTAAAACATTTTACTCTATATGCTGTTCCCGTAAAAGTAGCGCTGACATTTCCACTCTGTAGAGGTACATAAAACAACGTTTGAAATAACACTTTACCTCCAAATCCTTGCGATCCATCTGCATCTTTGTCGTCATCAGCTTGGGCTTTCGCCGTGGAATGTCTCTGTCGCACAACAAAGCCACCTATGCCCAGTTTATTTAAATTTCTCTGACGTTTTCTCCTTAAGACCGTAAGGCCAGAATCCGTAGTGTAAATAGTGAAGCCTTCTGGTACTGGGCCGTCGTTAGCAACATTCCAAAGTATACCTTCTTTAAGATTTGTGGAAGCTAAGCCTGTAGGAGGTAATGTTTATTGAGTTGAATAATTTTTTTGGTTGTTAACAACAAATAATATGTTTTCACTATTGAATATGAAATAAATAATTTACAAATTTAAAATAAATATGCTGTATAAAAAGTAATCGGTACCGTACCAGGCTCTTCTTTGACGTCCGCGGTGCTGTCGGGCTTGGAGTCGTCCGCCAGCTCCCCTTCTGCGTTCTGAACCACTGTTTCAATAGATGCCATTATTTCTAATCCATATGCCAGCGTCCAACATAATAAAAATTCATGTTAGATACTTGACTATGTTTAAATTAAATGTAACATTTTATTTTTTTACGTTTATAAAAAAACAGATTGATTTTTAACATTTGCGTTTTTTTTTTATATAAAACAGCACATCAAAAGTGAATGTCCAAATTAAACATAAAATTATTCTACAAATATTTTAGCATATAAAATAATAGTCTTATACCATAATCATAGTGATATATAAGATCTTCTTAAATAATTACTATAATTCCATTAAATTCGTATATAATAATTTTATTTTCAAACATAAAGTCAAATATAGCTAACCTAAAAAAAAATTAAAAACAAAATCGAATCTCACCGGCATCCTTTTCAGTATTTTCATTTTTGAATCGTCTCTTGCGTCTTGTATGGGTGATGCCCATCTCCGCCTCCAGCTGTTTCATGTGATGAGCACCGCGCTGCGACAGGCACACGTCGTCTACATAGTATTCACCGCCTAGACCAAGATTTGATTTGTAAGTATCGATACTAATTAAATATAATTTGGATTTAAGGAAGCGAAATTCGGCTTTAAGGTTATAGCATATTAAACAGATCATCACAACTTATTATACAAAATATACTACAAAAATATACCAATATACCATGGTGTATAAAAAGTTATAAGAACTATACTTTTATGATAAAATATAATTCATTGTTTGGAATACCTAGACCAAGTGCCACCGGAGTTAAACGTGGTCGTACTAGTCCACGGTCAGCCATTAACCCGCCTGTGTTTCCTGCCATTAAGGCATTGCCTGTTCCCATGCCTGATGCGCACTCGATAGCACGCGATAGATGAGGGGGCGGGATATCTCGTCCCCGGCACAGCAGGCATTTGTAACTGTTCAAAGATGAAAGTATTAATCAACTATAATACTTTTTTAGTGTAATAAAATATATAACAAAAAAAAACAAAACATTTGGTTCATAAAAGTGTACTATTCATAACAATCTAGCCACGATTTAGTTTCACCGATATGTGTATCAAGAAAACTCACCCAGCCCGACAACAGGCCTCAGCGTCGGACTCCCCGCGTATGGCGTCGCAAGCGGCGTGCAGCCAGCGGGAGCAGGCCGTGCACTGGATGATGAGCTCCCCGTCCGAGTAGGGCTCCGAGCACACGCAGCACATGACCAGCGAGGCGCACGGCGCGCACTCTGCCACACAGTTGTAGACATGCATTATAGACCGTACAACAGAGGTGTCCTCACTGTGACAGATACTGGTTACGCGGAGTACTCACCGGTGTAGTTGTCGCACCAGAGCGGCGTGTCGCGCGTGCCGCACACGAGGCAGCGGCGACAGCGCGGACAGCGCCAGGCGCCGCGCGGCACGTCGGCCAGCGTGGGGCGCGCGCAGTACGTGTGCCACGCCGTGTCGCAGTCGTCGCACAGCACCAGCAGCGACTCGTCACTCCGCGAGCCGCAGCCCTCGCACACCGTGCAGTCCAGGCATCGCCAGCCCAGGCTCACTATTACTTGGGACACCTGTGTGAGTCAAACGTAAAGTGTTTAACACTATATCCTATTCAGGGAGCCGTGAGATATAAGGTTTTTCGAACCTTTCAGACTTAAAAAAATCGGATATTATAAATTTCTAAAATAATTTCCTTTTTTTTAATAATCATTTATTAAATAGCTTACATGTAAAAACACGCCAAAGGCACTATATTTTTATACTTCAAAGACACTTAAATACCAATAAATTACAGAGATAATAAATTATAAAATGTGACGTTCTGTCATTGGTCGAGTTATATCTGCACTGTCTACAATAGAACGACTTGATACGAGAGAACTGTTTCCAGATACATTCATATAATTCTTATAATTCCGTTACTTTTTTTTATTTTCTTGTTTTATTAAGCTTATTGATTGTTTTATTTATATTATATTGACGATTTCGTGCTTAAAACAACTAAACGTTAGCAACGAGTACACTTTTCTCTGTCAAAGTAAAAGCAATCAAAGAAATCTTATAAGTACGGACAACTATTGACGGTGGTTATTGTTAACATGTCCTTGGACCTCATTAAAAAATGTGGCCCAAGGATTCGTACCTGTACAAATGTTATACTCTTAATAAAGGTTTGAGAAGCTTCGTTTTGTTTCTTCACATTTTGTCTCAAGCCCAAATAAATAGATTACAGGTTGGACGTTTCGGTTTTAGATAATCGACGTATTTTATTCGCGTTTTCCAGGCCCTACTAGTTCACATAGTAGGATATTTAATTTTCACGATTTTCAGGTAGATTATACATTTCCACTTTCATTCTCTATTTAACATTTATCGATTCGATTGCATTTTTTTTTAAATGCCTTTATTACCGATAATGAAGCAGCCAGCAATATAGCTGAATAAAAAAAAACAGAAACAATACTCACTTTAATACTGACACAGTAGGGATGATAAGTTTGGCCACACTGTGAACACGCTATGAGACAACCTTCTGAATCTGTTCCAATGGCCCCACACATAACACATAGATCTTGGGTTAGCACAAACTTGTCCTTACTCGAACACAACACCAATTTATTTTCTACTCCTAAAAACATTTTTAATTATCTAATTACCAAGGAAAGCTATAGATTATATTATAACTATTTATTTGTACCCATATTATCTGCAGTACAGTAAAATGTATCAAATATGATACACAAGTCTAAAAAGAAAGTAATAAGAATAATATATAAAAATTAAGTATGATGTTAAATGAATACCTGGATCGTCTTCTGAAGTTTTATTATCTGGAGCCTGTGGCCTTTGTAAACCCAGACCGGGAACACCAAATACTCCTCTCATTTTTGGTTTAGACCCTCTTTTCCGACCAAACTCCAAAACAGACCTCTGCCGTTTTTGGAAACCTAGTTTACCAGCAGGTGGGAATCCTCCTTTGAGTTTGTAACCCCCAATTTTCTTTTTTGCCACCTTTGATGACACTGTAAATGGTTTTCCCTTTCCGAGACCGATGTCAGGCTGTAAAGTTATCTTATATTACTTATTTAGTGTAAATAATTA
Source organism: Heliconius hecalesia formosus (assembly GCA_018249775.1). NCBI lineage: Eukaryota > Metazoa > Arthropoda > Insecta > Lepidoptera > Nymphalidae > Heliconius > Heliconius hecalesia. Next base: position 1,003 of record DWMY01000947.1, on the reverse strand, counting down.
TCAAAAATTTCACATTTCAAGAATAGCAACCTACCTTGGACTCAATTGCAAGAGGATCTTGATCTTGCGTGCTTTCGTCGCCAAACGATGAATCTTGTGATGTTGAAGCCATTGTGTCATCATCAAATGCTACAAAAGTTTTGATATTTAAATAATATGATAAGACTAAAAATAGGTAAATAAAATGAAATATAGACATTACAACAATTATGTTCAGCTAAATTTATCATAGTTAATTATTTGATTTTAAAATATATAAGCTATTGATTAATATACAAGACATTGATTTTGAGCCCTTAATTTTAAACATATATATAACATAACTCACAGCCCGATTTTGATCCAGTTACTTGCATGTTAGCTTTACATATAGGACAAGTGTACTCATATCCTGGGTTTTGTTCTTTCTTTTGTCTATACTGCAAAGGCTCCGCATCGGGATCGCACATACCGTGGACATACCTAAAAGATCATCACATGTATTAGACACGCATAAAATATGACATATTTATTAAAAAAAGCTAATAAAAAGTATGGATCATAGTAATAAATATTTAAATGAAAAAAAAAAAATAAGATGTAATTTTCAAATAAGAAGTAACTTTACCTGCGACAGGCCGAACACCTAATCATGTCACGGTACGCAGCCGCCCTATAGGCGCGGCGGCACAGCGGACAGCACGAGCCCTTGTTCCGTTGCTGATAGCAGGAGTCGCACACGGTGTAGTGCGCGTGCCACCTGGAGGACGGGCCGGCGCCGGGCGAGCGCGCGCCGCAGTCCGAGCACACGCGGCAGCACTTGCACTTCCAGCCGTACTTGGGCACGGTGGCCATCACGGGACGGAGGCACATGGCGTGGTACAGCTTGTCGCAGTGCTCGCAGGCCACGGCGCGCGTGTCGCCCCCCGCGCCGCAGCCCGCGCCCTCGCCGCGGCACACCTGGCACACGCGGCAAGTGCGGCACGACCAGCCTGCACGGACGCCTGTCAAACAATATTGTTAT